>VONZ01000869.1:222500-306431 GCA_012976165.1 Labeo catla | reverse complement strand
CTATACCAATAATTACAATGACTATAGCGATAACTATAATAACTATACCAATAATTACAATGACTATAGTGATAACTATAATAACTACACCGATAATTACAACGATGACTATAGTGATAACTATAACAATAACTGTAACAATAACTATACTGATAATTACAGCAATGAGTATAGCGATAACTGTAACGAGAACTAAAACAATAACTATACCGATAATTACAACGATGACTATAGTGATAACTATAATGATAATTATAACAATAACTATACCGATAATTGCGACTATAGCGATAACTATAATAACTATACCGATAATTACAACGATGACTATAGCGATAACTATAATGAGAACTATAACTATAACAATAACTATACCGATAATTACAATGATGACCATAGTGATAAATATAATGATAACTATATAACTATACTAATAATTTTACAGATAATCACAGTGCTAACTATAACGATAACTATACTGATAACTACAATGATGACTTTAGCAATGACTATAGCAATAACTATAACGGTACTGACATGTACATTGGTGACTATTGTGATAACTATAGCTACAACTATACCAATAACTATAGCGATAACTATATCGATAACTATAATGATGACTATAGCTGCAACTATACCATTAACTATAGTGATAATTATACTGACAAATGTAAGTATAAAGATAACTATAGCTATAACAATAACTATAATGAAACCACAACTATAATGATAGCACATAACTATAAAGGGATATTATCTATAACTATAATAACTATAACTCTGTCATTATTGTTACAGTTGAGGTGTGAACTATTATTAAAACTGTATGATGAGAAGTTTTCCTCTTTGTTGTGAAGGGGCTTAAGTTCACTCAGGGACAGTGAAGCGGCTGATCTGAGCTCATCACTGTATGATAACGAGCAGCTGTTCTCACTTGCAGATGGCCAGCAGACACTCCTCGATGGCGTCTCGCTGGGCTTTGGTGAGCGAACAGCCCTTGGACAGACGGTAGATGGTGTAGAGCGTGGAGTCGATGAGCGCGGCGTGATGCTCTGTGCCGGAGAAGTGCGGAGCGCAGCGGGTCAGCAGGGGCAGCACGGCCGAACCGATGTACCTGTTCATAGCCAGAGCCGTTTCTGTGGTGCGCAAAGCCTCCTGGGAACAGACACAACACCAGAGAGATGATTCATATGAATTAAAAGGACTCATATGGTAAATGATTCATCAGATCTGTGGGTCTAAAAGGCTGCAGGATGTTTTTACATCATGTCTGATGTGTCAATGTGCTGCTCAGTTCACACTGGTGTAGACAATCACATTCACTAACAACACTGAACACAAACAACACAACACTGACTGTCAGAGGTTTTGTTCATCAAGAGTGTTTGTGAATCTTTCTTTAAAGTAAATGCCACTTGATTTGTTACTTTGTATCTAATACAAAGACACTTTGTAAATGCTTGACTCTCTGGCGTCTCTGTTACACTCATGCTTTTATCCAAAGTGACTTACAAAAGAGGAACAAAAACAATGTCACAATACGACATTAGACATTCAATCATTTCAGAAACAAGACGGTCTCTTGCTTATTTCAATCAAAAAAAAAAAAAAAAAATTAGAACATTAGAAACATCAAAACAAAAAACAAAACATCAAAACAACAAAATCAGACAAAACAAAATAAAACAAGGCAAAGTAAAAACACAACAATATAAAAAACAATGACACAAAGACAAACCAAACCAAAATAAAATGACAAAACAACAAAACAAACCAAACCAAGGTGAGAAAAAATGAAACAAACCAAAATAAAACAAAACATCAAAAAACAAACAAAAAAACTAAAAAATGGATGAAAAAATAAAACAAGCTAAAATAAAACAAAAGAAAACAATGGAAAAAAAACAAAAAAAAAACAAAACAACAAAGCAGTACAAAACAAAACCACCAAGAAAAACAAACTAAAAACAACAAAAATAAAATAAAACACAAAACAACAAAAAACAAACCAAGAGGATAAAAAACAATAAAACAAAACATCAAAAAAACAAACAAAAACATCAAAACAAAAAAGAGATGAAAAATAAAACAAGACAAAAAAGAAAAAAGAAATAAAGCAAACCAAAATAAAAATAAAAACAATGGAACAAAAACAAAAAGCAAAACAATACAAAACAACGAAGTAAAACAAACAAAAATAACAACATAAAAATAAAAAAACACAAAACAACACAAAAACAACAAACCAAACCAAAATGACAAAAAACTAATTAAACAAAAACATCAAAACAATGAGATGAGAAAAATTCAACAAGACAAAAACCAAAATAAAACAAAACAATGGAACAAATGCAAAACAAAACCACCAAGTAAAAAACAACATAAAAATAAAATAAAACAAAACAGCACCACAAAAACAAAACAAACAAAAACAACAAACCAAATTAAGATGACAAAAAACAAAACAAAAAAAGAAATAAAACAAACAAAAATAAAACAAAACAATGGAACAAAAACAAAAACCAAAACAACAAAACAAACAACAAACCAAACCGAGAAGACAAAATAAAACAAATATCAAAAAACAAACAAAAACATCAAACCAAAACAATGAGAAGAAAAAATAAAACAAGACAAAAAACAAAACAAAACAAAAACTTGAACTGAACTGATCTGAATAAGGACACTTTCATCTTTTGTAAAGCTGCTTTACAGATTAAATGAAATGTGCAGATTCAGAATGGATGAATTTTACTACATTAACACTGTTATTTTCCTCTATTACTGTGAAGCTGCTTTAAAACAATCTGTACTGTATAAGGCACTTGAGTTTTACCGCAATAAACACTGAATCACATACAAACGTATAAAACGTTCCCAGTGTGCACGGCTAATGTAGGAGGATAAGGGAGTGATCCCTTAAACGGACCACATTAGTGTGTTTGAGCTCAAACATGATCATTACAGACAGATCAGAGAGCAAACGCTCACACACACACACACACTCATTAAACGTCAGATTAAGGCTGACCGTGTGTGTGTATTTGATGTGGATCAGCAGTTCGCTCTCTACAGTTAAACTACACAGCAATGAAGTTTGTGAGAAGCAGCATTTACAATTCACTCTGAACACAGTAAACACAGCACGACAGACTACACGCTGGATTAAACTGCAGCTTTGAATTGAGAATCAAACTAAGCTATACTGTCATTCATTACGCATTCACATTTTAATTTCGTATTCGGAACTGACCGTGTCCAGCGAGGCGGCGGCTCTCAGGTCCGGCAGGAAGCCCACCTCTAACAGATGCAGCAGGAAGCTCTGGTCCTCGATGCCGTACACGCGGTCCAGGAACAGCACCATGGGCGCCTTGTGGTCCGGACAGAAACTGGCCGACACGTCAGGCTCCGTCACGCTGCCGTCTGACAAACACACACACATTCACACGCGTGAACGCTCTGCACAAACTCATCGACGGTTAGTTTGCTATTAACTAAACAGAACATCATGTAATTTATTGGATAAAACATTTTAATAGTTTGATGGCCATAAAAGAACGTATAGAGCAGGACTTGCAGCAGGATGAATTATGATGAAGCTTCTGAAAACCTTTGGCACCTTTATTGACGACGGGCATCTTGAGAGGGACACTGATGATACCGACCAGATCCTCAGTGGGGACGAGAGAACGCAGGATGGCACGAATCCTCAGAGCTTCACCTTTACCCTTACTGATCAGCTGAGAGACCAGATCAATCCATCAATCAATCAATCAACATTCATGTAGTGCTGAGGAATATTTCAGATTTTTTGAGTAATTTAAATGTAACAAAAAAACAAAAAAAACAATTGAAAATAAATAAGTTAATAGGAATAAGTATATTTTTAGAAAATGCTAAACTAAAATAATACATTTTAAAATAAAAACTAATAATAATAAAAAATAAATAAAAATATCAATCTACACATAATACATTTAACTAAAAGCGACACAAACAAAACACTTATTAAAAATAAATCAAATTAAATAAATTCTACTATTAAATACATTATACTAAGAAAACACTTATTAAAAATTAAACAAATTATAAAAATGCTAAATTTAAATAATTTAAAAAATGAAAATATCAAAATATAAGTTGATAAATGTAAAAACAAGTGTAAAATAAAATAAATAATTTTAAAATAAAAACAATAAAATAAATAAAAAATAAATATAAATACAAATATAAAAAACAAAATATAAATAAATAAATGTAACTAAAAGCAACAAACAAAACACTTATTAAAGATTAAATCATTAAAAAATGTAAAATAAATAAACTATACTGAGAAAACACTTAAATTATAAAAATGTTAAATTTAAATAATATCAAAATATAATTTGATGAAATAAATGTAAAATTAAAATAAATAATAATAAAAAAATATATATATATATATATATATATATATATATAAACAAATATAAAAAGAAAATATAAATAAATAAATTTACCTAAAAGCAACAAACAAAAATAAATTATATTAATTAAATTATAAAATATTAAATTAAACTAATTTAAAACTGAATAAATATATATGGGTCAAAGATGAAAAAGGGTTCAAGCACAAAAACAATAATAATACTGCTTCAAATTGTTGTTTTTCCAAAAAAAAATGAAAAAGTTTTCTATTTTATTTAATTGCATTTTTGTTTTTGTTTTTCTGAGCAAAAAATAAATATCATACATTTTCCCCCTCATTTACAGAAGAAGCCCACTAGAATGTCATTCAGTGTATTAATCTTGTCAGGCATATTTACAGCAAAAATCAATTTATGACATATTAAAAGATGAATTACTTTTACCCCAAATACTAATTAATTGTAATTCTACATTCTACATACATCAGTATTTTTTTTTTTTTTTTTTACTAATTACTAAACACAATTTACTAAACACAATTAAAATGTAACATGCTCCCTTATTCTTTTATATATTTTAATATGTACAAGTCTGAAACATAAATACTATATAAATATACTATAAATACTATATAGCATGTTTGAAACATAAATACTGTGTTACGCTGAATGACAATGTAACATTATTTCAACCAGATTGTGACATTTTATTCTCCAAACTTAAAAAGTAGACACTTTACTTACATTTAATGTGCTTTCTATGAACATAAAATCACTTTTGTACATTTCTTTTGACATTTTTGTCCCATGTACATCATCATAACATAAATCCAGACAGACTCACGTGCATCTCTGGAGCGCAGCGGCCCAGCAGGTCGATCAGAGCCGAGTAGAAGGACAGGATGGCGTTTCCCATGTGAACCACTTCCTCTTCCTCCTCGCCCTCAGTGGAGCTGCAGCAGAGACAGATGAAGATCAGCATCATCATCATCATCATCAGTGTGTGTGTGTGTGTGTGTGTGTTTGTGTGTCTTACGCGTCTGAAGCCTGAGCCGGGCCGGCGCTGGGCAGATCCAGGCTGGGGTTCTCAGAGATCTTGATGGCCTCCTTCATGGCCGCCAGCAGCCCGTTTCCTCCTTCTCCTCTCAGGGCGGGACCGAAACACTCGGGCCGACGAATCAGGAGCTTCACCACCACGCTGGAGTTCTCCTCCACACTCTCACCTGAGACACACAAACATCCCACGCTCACAACTGAACTAGAACACCACAGAAACACATCTGCACATAATGAACCGCTTCCACCTCGTGTGTTCAGAACAGCACAATCACAACTACATGGGGAATTAAATCAATTAAAGCAAAGTAACTCAATTATATATAAAGAATAATTAACTCTACACATTTTCAAAGTAAAACAAATCAAATCCATAGTAATTAATTAAATCATAAAAATGTCAAATTAAAATAAATTGTATTATAAAAACAATCTAAATAAAACTTATAAAATATGTTAAAATAAAACATTGAAAAATAAAAACTCAAAAACACTAATAATTAAATAACTGTCAAATGAAAATCTATAAATAATTTAATCAAAATAAAACCCTTATAATTAAATAATAAAAAGTCAAAAATAAAAACTATTAAAAAACACAAGTAATTGAATAATAATTTAAAATTAAAATAAATCATTTTAAAACAAACTACAACAAAACGTACAAATAATTAATTAAATCAATGATACAAGATCACAAAGGCAAATTAATTAAGAAATCCATTGAAAAACACAAATCATTGTTAAATTAAAATAATGTCAAATTAAAATAAATAATTTTAAATCAAATACAAAGTACTAAAAAAAAAAAATATATCAATAATACAAGAACAAAAAAAGACCAATTTAATAATTTTACAACAAAACAATCAAAATAAAACACTTACTAATAATTAATTCATAAAATATTAAATAAAAAAAAAACTATAAAAAAAAACACAAATAATTGAATAATAAAAGTAAAATTAAAATAAATAATTAAAAAAACTACACAAAACACTTACAAATAATTAATTAAATCCATAATATACAATTACAAAAAATCCAGTTAAATAATTTTAAAATAAACCAATCAAAATAAAACACTTACTAATAATTAATTCATAAAAATGCTGAATTAAAAAAACATGTACTGAAAAACAAATAACTGAATAATATGTCAAATTAAAATGAATAATTTTAAAACAAGAACAAACTACGAAACACAAATAATTAATTAAATCAATAATACAAGATCGGAACAAATTTTAATTAAATAATTTTAAAAAATTAAACAATGAAAATAAAACATTTACTAATAATTAATTCATAAAAAAATGTTGAATTAAAAATATATATATATTGAAAAACAAATAATGTAAATTAAAATAAATAATTTTACAAAAAACTACAATACAAAAAAAACTTACAAATAATTAAATCAATAATACAAGAGCACAAAAAGTCCAATCAAGTCATTTTAAAATAAAACAATCAAACTAAACCACTTACTAATAATTAATTCATAAAAAGTTTTAATTAAAAAAAAAAAACCTACTGAAACACATGAATAATTGAATAATAAAAATGTCAAATTGAAACAAAAAATAAATTCCTCCACCTCAATTAAGAACATACTTTTTAATGTGCATATCTCTGCATTTGCATCCACAATTTTTCATTTGCAATCTCAAAATCTGCATAAAAATACGCAGATGGAAACACAGCTGGTGTGTGAATGTGTGTGTGTATATGAGTATCTCAACTATTAGTCCTTCCTGTGTGTGATCAGCTCTCACTATCCGAATCAGTCAAAGCTCAGATGAACAGTGTGCTCTGCGTCTGTTTATTTACCGTTGACAAACACGGCGAATCGCAGGAAGGACAGGTATCGCTCGCCCTCGATGGGGTTCCAGCCGATGTCTGGATATCCTTTGGACAGGAGCATGGGACAGCTCTGCAGACCGCAGCCGGCCAGATACGTCACAACCTGAACATGCAAACACACAGTCGTCGCACGAACAGACTCGCACCGCAACTCCACCGAATGTGACGGAAACCCGACTCATGCCGTAAACACACACCTTGTCCAGGTCGGGCTCCTCCAGCGCCAGCGCCAGACCGTTGTTGTCCATCACCGATGAGGCCGCCACGTCTAGAGGAGTGGATCCTCTCATGGACGGAGACGCTGACAACACAAACACACACACACACACAATACAATAAACACACATGACTATACATGATCATTGATTCAATCCTAAAAATGCCAAATTCAAATAATGTTAAAATAAAAAAAAAATAAAATGTTGAATTTAAACACATTTTAAATAAAAACTAAAATGAAACAATAATTAATTCACAAAAATGCCAAATTAAAATACACTTCAAATAAAATTTTTATTAAAATAAATTATTTACTAATAATTAAATGTAACAATTTTTAAATGTTTAAAATTTATAAATGAAAATACTACAAATAAAACAATTAATAAAAACTTTCTACATGAAAAACCAATAATTAAACCCATAAAAATGTCAAATGAAAATAACTCATTTTAAAATTGAAACAATCAAAATAAAACACTCACCAATGATTTAATTATAAAAAATGTTAAATAAAAAGATAAAATAAAACAAAAAAAATACAAAATGTTGAATTTAATTACATTTTAAATAAAAACAAAAAGTAATAAATCACTTAAAATAAAACACCATGGATTCAATTATAAAAAAGTCAAATAAAAATACTGAATAATACAAAATGTTGAATTTAAATACATTTTAAATAAAAACAAGAATAAAACACTAATAATTCACAAAAAATGTCAAACTAAAGTAAACTTAAATTAAAAAACAACAAACAAATAACTAATTAAAAAGATTACAACTATTAAAATAAATGATTTACTAATAATTCAATTTAACCATTTTAACCAATGAAACAAATCAAAATAAAACAAATACAAACTTCCTATGTGAAAAACTAATAATTAAAACCATAAAAATGTCAAATTAAAAGAACTAATTTTAAAATAAAAACAAATCAAAATAAAATACTTACCAATGATTCAACTACAAAAAGTGAAATAAATCAAAATAATAAAAATGTTTAGCACATTTAGCATAAAAACAAAAATAAAACACTAATAATTCGCAAAAATGTCAAACTAAAACTTAAAATAAAAAAACAAACAACAAACAAATAATAAACAATTTACAACTATTAAAATTAATTATTTATTAAGAATTAAATGTAACAATCTTTTAAAATGTTTAAAATGTCTAAATAAAACAATTAACAAAAACTTTCTACATGAAAAGCTAATAATTAAAACCATTCATTTTAAAATAAAAACAATTAAAATAAAACAATGATTCATTTGTAAAAAATGTATATATATATATATATATGTTATTTAACATTAAAAACAATTTAAAACTTTTTACTAAATTAAAAAAGTAAAACTAAATGAACTAATTATAAAGAAAAAAAAGATTAAAATAAAATAATTACTAATAACTAATTAAATCATAAAAAATGTGAAATTAAACAACTTTAAAGTAAAATGTAAATAAATCACTTACTAAAAAAGATGAAATGTTTTATTTGTCACGTGACCATTAATGAAGATGAGAGAAGTGTGAATGTGAATGTGAATGTGAATGTGAATGTGTTGCTAAATTACTGAAATACAAACTAATCTCATGGGGAAAATATTTTAGCTCAAAGTAGCTCAGACGATGAAGTTGTCAGTGAATTTCTGTACAAAACCAAAGGAAGGAAGGAGAAACGTGTTGAGTCCAGCAGAGGGCAGCACAGACACATCACTTTCACCTGTTCCCGCTCTCTCTGCTTTCCGTCCTGTAATGGTGTGGATTTCGGGGTCTGCACTCACCCAACCCCACGCTGCTGTTCTCCAGCAGGTAGCTGAGATGATCAAACATGGCCTTCTGGTTCTGACGGCTGATGCGACAGAAGTAACACAGGAAGCGGCAGCAGCTGGCCACCATCTTAGGAAACGCGATTTCCTGTTACGGGAGGAAACGGAATCAGGAATCATCATCGGATCCAAAGCAGAACCTACAGTCGACACGGCTCTATGTGAGTGTGTGTCATCGATCCGCTCGTGTGTGTGTGTGTGTGTGTGGATCAATACTGCACAGAGACTCATCAATCACACACACACTTATTAAAACACTGCAGAACAAACAACAAACACACACACATTACACAGGCTGAACAATACTGCACTGTACAAATATGGAACTCATCTGTATGTAAACACAATTATGTGACAAACAATGTAGTAAACCACTGTTTAAATAATTTGCCTACTTTACACTGTTTCACACTGTTTTTATTTATATATTTAAAAACAAAAACAAAAATTCTGTGTTATTTTTGTGTGTTATTTGTTATTTTTTGAATTTTTTTTTTTTACATTTCTTTCCCTGGAGCACAAAACCAGTCGTGAGTAGCACAAGTAGCCAAAAATATATTCTATGACATTTTGTAAATTTCTTACCGTAAGTATTTAAAAACTTTTTTATTATTATAATTTTCTGATTAGTGATATGCACTGCTAGAAACTTGATTTGCACAACTTTAAAGGTGATTTTCTCAATATTTAGATTTTTTTTGATGGATTCCAGATTTTCATATAGTTGTATCTTGGCCAAATATCTATAATTTCGAAATTAAATATATTAATTTTCCAAAAATAAAATAATCTTTTATACATTTTTAAAATAATTTTATGTCGTTTAAAAAATAAATAATAATTGTACTAAATTTGATAATCAAATATAAAAATAATTAAATATAACAAATAAAAAAAAAAGGAAAAATTAAATTAAATTTGAGATATTTTGAAGATATTTTGTGAATTTCATACTGTAAATATATTAAAACTTCTGATTAGTAATATGCATTGCTAAGATCTTCATTTGAACAACTTTAAAGGTGATTTTCTCAATATTTTGATTTTTTTTGCACCTCAGATTCCAGATTTTCAAATAGTTGCATCTCAGCCAAATATTGTCCTGTCCTAACAAACCATACATCAATGGAAAGATTAATTAAATATAATTAAAAAAAATATAAACTCTCAAAAAATATATAATTGTAAAATAAATATAATAATAATAATAATATAAATACATTTTATTTAATGTAATTTCTTTTTTCCAAAAAAGGAAGATATTTATAATTTAGAAATTAATTATATTAATTTTCCAAAAATAAAATAATTTTTTATAAATTTTTAAAATAATTTCATGTCATTTAAAAATAATGTACGATACACTTAGATTTTTTTAATGTGTTTAAAAAAAATAATCAAAAATAAATAATTGTGCAAATTTTTATAAATAAATATAAAAATAATTAAATATAACAAATAAAAAGTAAAAAATTATATTAAATTTGAGATATTTTGAAGAAATGTCTTACCTAAAATATGTCAAAACCTAATTTCTGATTAGTAATATGCATTGCTAACAACTTCATTTGCACAACTTTAAAGGTGATTTTCTCAATATTTTGATTCTTTTGCACCTCAGATTCCAGATTTTCCAAATAGTTTTATCTCGGCCACATATTGTCCTCTCCTAACAAACCACACATTAATGAAACGATTATTTATTCATGATGTATAAATCTCTTGACCCTTAAGACTGGTTTTGTGGTCCAGGGTCACATTTTTGTTGTCTGACACATGAACCGCTGCTTTGAATGAATCAGTCAAACAGACTCACTAGTGATTCTGAATCAGTCTAATGAATGACTCGACAGCAGTTTAATGATGTAAAATTATATTTAACAAAAAAAAGATGCAACCTGAAATCACATTTCTTTTTCCTCCTCAACTGTACTTAAAATCTGAATCTTGAATCTTTTGGAATCACAACATGACTCACATTCACACACACTTGTATTCAGTCCAGCATTGTCTTCTGTAGAGCTGCTTTACAACATGAATTTATTTCTGTGAAGCTGCTCTGAATCAATCTGTATCATACGAAGTGTTGTAGAAATCAACGTGACTTGACTTAGAGTCATCGATTCACGATGTGGTGAGGTTTTGCTGCTGCAGTTCGTGTCAAACACACACCTGAGACTTTCCTCCTCCCAGGACGTTCACCATCACCTCCATGACGGTCTCGTGCATCCCCAGAACACGCATGAGGTTTGGATGCTGGTAGAAAACCTTATTATTCATGATGTCCCTGAGAAACACACAAACACGCATCAGATTCACGCTGTTAAACGCATTCATCTGGAGCCGCTCCGGTCGTTTGCGTTCTCTGAATCAGACAGAACATTCATTTCTCAGCTGAAGCTCAAGTATGATGTGATTTAAGGTTTCGAACACCAATTCATTTCTCTCAACAACGTCCTCAACATCTGCTCCTCACACGAAGCGTCACATGACGTCAGAAGGCTTGAACACAGCTGGAGTCACATGATCCGCTGTTATATGACGCTCACCGTCTGCTTTCAAGCAGAACACGCGTCCTTTCTACGAAAAAAAATGGTCAGGTTTGGTTCGACGTGCGGGTGAGCAGACTTCATTAACGTAGACTGGTTTGTGTTTGTCTTCTGCATGGAAGTGACCTTGGACCACAAAACCAGTCATAAGAGTCCATTTTTGAGGTTTTTTTGGACAATATTTGGCCGAGATACAACTATTTGAAAATCTGGAATCTGAGGTGCAAAACAATATATTTACGGTAAGAAATGTACAAAAGATCTTCGAAATATCTCAAATTTAATTTAATTCTTCCTTTTTTATTTATTATATTTAATTATTTTTATATGTATCAAATTTTGTACAATTATTAATTTTTATTTTTTTAATTTACATACATACATTATTTTTAAATGACATAAAAGTATTTCAAAAATGTATAAAAAACTGTTTTATTTTTGGAAAATTAATATAATTAATTTCTAAATTATAGATATCTTCACCGTTTGAAAATAAAATACATTATTTAAAATGTATTTATATTTTTATTATTATGTTTATTTTAAAATTATTATAATTCATTTCTAAATTACACATATTTGGCCAAGACACAACTTCTAAATATTGATAAAATCGCCTTTGAAGTTGTTCAAATGAAGTTCTTAGCAATGTATCTTACTAAGCAAAAATTAAGTTTTGACATATTTACGGTAAGAAATTTACAAAATATCTTCAAAATATCAAAATATATATTTTTATTTGTGATCTGAAATTATTCTTATATTTGTTTATAAAATTTTGTACAATTATTATTTATTTATTTATTTATTTTTAATGTATCTATTTTTTTCTCTAATTTCTCTATTTTTAAATAGCATAAAATAATTTTTTAAAAATTATAAAATATTTTATTTTTGGAAAATTAATGCAATTAATTTCTAAATTATAGACATCTTAATTTTTTGAAAAAAAAGAAACATTATTTAAAATGTATTTATATTTATTATGATGTTTCTTTTAAAATTACATTTTCAGAGAATTTATGTTTAAATTGTATATAAATAAGCTTTCCATTGATGTATGGTTTGTTAGAACAATATTTGTAATCTGAGAAAAAAAAAATCAAAATATTGAGAAAATCACCTTTAAAGTTGTTCAAAGGAAGTTGTTAGCAATGTATATTACTAATCAAAAAATAAGTTTTGATATATTTACAGTAGGAAATTTACAAAATATCTTAAATGTAACATTATTTTTCCCTAATGATTTTTGGCATTAAAGAAAAATGTATCATTTTGTCCCATACAATGTATTTTTGGCTATTTGTGCTTCTTACGACTGGTTTTGTGTTCCAAGGTCACAATTGGCTCTAGTGCAAAAACTCATTTTCATTTTTGAGCATTTTCGCCTTGCTTTTCTGTTCAAATATATAAATTCTTATAATGAGAGAATTTTACTTCAGAAGCAGCACTGCATCAGATATTAGGGATTGTTTTCATAGATGTTTTTTAATTATGTATAATAGATGTTATTTTCAAGCATTTATTTTTTCACTTCTATTAAGTAAACAAAAATGAACAAAAACACACACTAGACAAAATACACTTAGATCACTAGTCAAACGTTTGGAATAACTGTCATTTTTTTATTTAATTTTTTTTTTTTTTTTAAATTAGTCTCTTCTGTTCACCAAGGTTGGATTTATTTCTTAAAAATATACAGTAAAAATTGTGAAAAAATATTATAATTTAAAACAGCTGTTTTCTGTGTGAATATTTTGTGAAATGTAATTTATTTTCGTGATCAAATCTGAATTTTCAGCATCACATGATCCTTCAGAAATCATTCTAATATGCTGATTTGCTGCTCAACAAACAATTTTGATTATTATCAATGTTGAAAACAGTTGTGCTGCACAATATTTTTGTGGAAACTGTCATACATTTTATTTTTCAGGATTCACAGATGAACAGAACGTTCAAAAGAACAACATTTATTTGAAAAAGAAATATTTTGTAACACTATAAATGCCTTTTAACTGAATATTTTAACTATAATAATGAGTATTTAAATTTAACTATTTATTTATTTACATTTTCTTATTTTATTTTTTTTATTTAAATATTTATTCATTTTATTTAATTTTATTTTATTTTTTAATTTATTTCTGTGATGCGCAGCTGAATTTTCAGCATCATTACTCCAGTCTTCAGTGTCACATGATCCTTCAGAAATCATTCTAATATACTGATTTGCTGCTCAACAAACATTTATGATTATTATCCGTGTTGAAAACATTCATATTTTTGTGGAAACTTTGATGCATTTTATTTTTCAGGATTCACAGATGAAGAGAAAGTTGAAAAGAACAACATTTTTTTGAAACAGAAATATTCTGTAACATTATAAATGCCGTTTAACTGAATATTTTAACTATTTTAATGAGTATTTATATTTATTTAAATATTTATTTTTTTATTGTACTCACCCTAAACTTTTGAATAGCAGTGTGTAATAAAAAGCATTTTTTTATTACATTTAATATGTCCATTTACTGTGTGAATATATTTAAAAATATAATATATAATTAAATGTAAATTTATTTTTTTTAAATAAATGTAATTTAAAAAAGAACGAAAAAAGGAATTTTTTTTTAAAAATATCAGTTTATTTTACACTACCATACAAAAAAAAGTTAAACAAAGCAGCAAATATGTACAAAAAAGTAGCTTTAGAATAAATATTTTGAGTCAATATTGCATTCATTTAAATGCATATTGAAATATGAAATGATTTATATGTCCATTTACTGTGTGAATATATTTAAAAATATAATATATAATTAAATGTAAATTTAAATTAATTTTTAAATAAATGTAATTTAAAAAAGAAAGAAAATTCTTTTAAAAATATAAATTTATTTTACACTACCATAAAAAAAAAAGTTAAAAAAGCAGCAAATATGTACAAAAAAGTAGCTTTAGAATAAATATTTTGAGTCAATATTGCATTCATTTAAATGCATATTGAAATACGAAATTATTAATAAATGATTAGTAAATTTATTTTTTTTAAATAAATGTAATTTAAAAAAGAACGAAAAAAGGAAATTCTTTTAAAAATATCAGTTTATTTTACACTACCAATCAGTTATCAGTTTATTTTAAATTACATTTAAATATATTCACAAAGAAAACCGTTCTATTAATCACAACAATATTTCACTGTTTTTACTGTATTTTTGATTGAATTTTTTTGCCTGCAGTGTCTCCTTTAAAAAAAAAAAAAATGCAGCCTTTGTGAACAGAAAACACTTCTTTTATAAACATTAAAAACAAAAAAAATCATAATTATTCCAAACTTTTGACCGGTGGTAGTCTACATTAAAGTCCTGATGCAGCACTGCTTCCCACGTATCTTAAGATTTGAAAATCTTTTTTTGCATGTTGTTTTGTGGTTCTGGACGGACTTAAGGAGATGTTCTTAAACTCCCCCTCTTTACCCGAGGCCGTCGATCATCAGCTGCTCCTCTTCTTTCCCCATGCGCACGCTGAGCAGCGAGCGGATCTGACCCAGAGACGCCAGCAGGTGTATGGTGTCGTGGACGGAGGCGGCGCTGATGGTGTAGGTCTTCCTCATGGCTCGGAGCAGCTCGCCGATGCTGTCGTACTGTCGTCTCAGCAGACTGAACATCAGCCGCACCAGCTCCGGGTCCTGGATGTGCGTCTCCTGAGCCCAGCTCACCATCGTCTGAGAGATCAGCTCCTTCAGATTCGCTTCAAACACACACACGAGAAGAATTCTGATGTTAATTCAGTGCATTTAATCTCATTACTGAACAACCATGAGTCAGTGATTCATTCATAGAGAGTCATTTCTAAATGATTCAGCAGTTTGAGTGAATCTGTTGAGCGAATGACTCAACGACTCACTCGATAAGACCTTAATCATTTCATATTTCAATATGCATTTAAATGAATGCAACACTGACTCAAAATATTTATTCTAAAGCTACTTTTTTGTACATATTTGCTGCTTTTTTAACATTTATTTTTTTATGGTAGTGTAAAATAAATTTATATTTTTAAAAGAATTTTCTTTCTTTTTTAAATTACATTTATTTAAAAATTAATTTAAATTTACATTTAATTATATATTATATTTTTAAATATATTCACAAAGAAAGTGGACATATAAATCATTTCATATTTCAATATGCATTTAAATTAATGCAATATTGACTCAAAATATTTATTCTAAAGCTACTTTTTTGTACATATTTGCTTTTTTTTTTTTTACATATTTATATTTTTTAATGGTAGTGTAAAATAAATAGATATTTTTAAAAGACTTTCTTTTTTAATTTATATTTATTTAAAAAATTAATTTAAAAAAAGTATATTAATTTAAATAATTTAAATTTAATTATATGTTATATTTTTAAATATATTCACACAGAATATATTCTTTCTTTTTTAAATTACATTTATTTAAAAATTAATTTAAATTTACATTTAATTATATATTATATTTTTAAATATATTCACACAGTAAATGGACATATAAATCATTTCATATTTCAATATGCATTTAAATTAATGCAATATTGACTCAAAATATTTATTCTAAAGCTACTTTTTTGTACATATTTGCTGCTTTTTTAACATTTATTTTTTTATGGTAGTGTAAAATAAATTTATATTTTTAAAAGAATTTTCTTTCTTTTTTAAATTACATTTATTTAAAAATTAATTTAAATTTACATTTAATTATATATTATATTTTTAAATATATTCACAAAGAAAGTGGACATATAAATCATTTCATATTTCAATATGCATTTAAATTAATGCAATATTGACTCAAAATATTTATTCTAAAGCTACTTTTTCGTACATATTTGCTTTTTTTTTACATATTTATATTTTTTAATGGTAGTGTAAAATAAATAGATATTTTTAAAAGACTTTCTTTTTTAATTTATATTTATTTAAAAATTAATTTAAAAAAGTATATTAATTTAAATAATTTAAATTTAATTATATGTTATATTTTTAAATATATTCACACAGAATATATTCTTTCTTTTTTAAATTACATTTATTTAAAAATTAATTTAAATTTACATTTAATTATATATTATATTTTTAAATATATTCACAGTAAATGGACATAAATCATTTCATATTTCAATATGCATTTAAATTAATGCAATATTGACTCAAAATATTTATTCTAAAGCTACTTTTTCGTACATATTTGCTTTTTTTAACATATTTATATTTTTTAATGGTAGTGTAAAATAAATAGATATTTTTAAAAGACTTTCTTTTTTAATTTATATTTATTAAAAAAATTAATTTAAAAAAGTATATTAATTTAAATAATTTAAATTTAATTATGTTATATTTTTTAAATATATTCACACAGAATATATTCTTTCTTTTTTAAATTACATTTATTTAAAAATTACTTTAAATTTACATTTAATTATATATTATATTTTTAAATATATTCACACAGTAAATGGACATATAAATCATTTCATATTTCAATATGCATTTAAATGAATGCAATACTGACTCAAAATATTTATTCTAAAGCTACTTTTTTGTACATATTTGCTGCTTTGTTTAACATTTATTTTTTTATGGTAGTGTAAAATAAATTTATATTTTTAAAAGAATTTTCTTTATTTTTTAAATTACATTTACTTAAAAAAAAAATTACATTTAATTATACATTATATTTTTAAATATATTTACACAGAAAATGGACATATTAATCATTTCATATTTCAATATGCATTTAAATGCATGCAATATTGCAATACTAACTCAAAATATTTCTTCTAAAGCTACCGTTTTTAATATTTTGTATTGGTTTTCTCACTTAACACCAATTAGGGACTTCAAATGATTTTCAAGCCAAAATTGATGTGAATTAATCTGATTGATTTCTGTAATTAAATAAAAAGAAATTCACTTGACACTTCCAATAAAGCTGTGCAAAAATAAATTTATATTTATTTAAATAATTATATTTTTTAATGATAGTGTAAAATAAATAGATATTTTTAAAAGACTTTTCTTTCTTTAAATTACATTTATTTAAAAAATAATTTAAAAAGTTATATTAATTTAACTAACTTAGATACAATTATTTGAAAATCTGGAAAAATCTAAATATTGAGAAAATCACCTTTAAAGTTGTCCAAATGAAGTTCTTAGCAATGCATATTACTAATAAAAAATTAAGTATTGATATATTTACAGTAGGAAATTTATAAAATATCTTCATGGAACATGATCTTTATTTAATATCCTAATGATTTTTGCCAAAAAAGAAAAATCGATCATTTTGACCCATATCATGTATTTTTGTCTATTTCTACAAATATACCCGTGACACTTCGGACGGGTTTTGTGCTGTATTTTTGTCTATTTCTACAAATATACCCGTGACACTTCGGACGGGTTTTGTGCTCCAGGGTCACATATAAGAGTGTTTTCACTGACACTTTCACACTGAGACTCTAAAGCTGATCATTGGAGTTTTATTTCTAAATGAGCTGCTAATGCACAGACTGCTGGATCTCAGGTTGAGCTGCTTTTCAATCTCTTACGCAATAATGAGATGAAAAGGAGCCGCTATAAATAGAATATCATAAGTGAATTCATTATAGAGTGAAAGCCTTCAGGCTTTATTAAAACACCATCGATCAGCAGCTCATATGATGATATTCAGCTCTCACCGGAGAAAAACCCGACTGTAGAGAAACGCTTCTGTTCTTCACTGAGACACTGAACTAAAGTCAAACGTCTGCTGGAGCTTCAGTTCAACACACAAACAAATAAAGATGATGAAAATGAACAGTAATGTCATTGAGATTACAGCTTTCACTAATATTCTCAATTAGTTTTTGTTTTTATATTTTCAATTTTCATTTAAAATTTGTAATAATCTTGTTTTGTCATTGTTATTATTTTTCATATATTAAAAAAAAAAAATAAATAAATAAATATATATATATATATATACACATACTACCGTTCAAAAGTTTGGGGTCAGTACATTTTTATTGTTTCCTTTTTTTTTTTTTTTAAGAAATTAATACTTTTATTCACCAAGGATGTATTAAGTTAATAATTAAAAGTTTATTAAAAGTTAATAATAAATAATTTACATTGTTATAAAATATTTATATTTTGAATAAACACTGTACTTTTTAAACTTGTTATTCATGAAAGAATCCTGAAAAAAAAAAATCACAGGTTCCAAAAAATATTTGGCAGCACAACTGTTGATATTATCCAACATTGATCATTCTAATAATAAATCCGCATATTAGAATGATTTCTGAAGGATCATGTGACACTTAAGACTGGAGTAACAGCTGATAAAAATTCAGCTTTTCATCACAGGAATAAATTCTATTTTAAAGTATGTTAAAATAAAAAACATTATTTTATATTGTAAAAACATTTTGCATATATTTTTCTATATTTTTAATCAAATAAATGCAGCCTTGATGAGCCTTCTTTAAAGACTATTACAAGTCTTACTGACCCCAAACTTTTGAACGGTAGTGTGTGTATATATATATATATATATATATATATATACACACACACACACACACACACACACACACACACACCATTTTGTATTTCAATATTAGTTTTAGTTTTTTTAGTACATAAAGTTAAACTAATTAAAAATGAGAAATGCTGCTCTCACTAATATTTTGAAATAGTTTTTGTTTTTATATTTCCAATTTTCATTTAAAATTTTTTGTCATTTTGTTTTGTCATTTTCATTATTTTTCTTTTTTTTTTTTAAATGTCTATTTGACCATTTTTTTTGTTAATTAGTTTTAATTACCTTTATGTACTAAAAGAACTAAAAATGAGAAATGCTGCTTTCACTAATATTCTGAATTAGTTTTTTGTTTTTATATTTCCAATTTTTATTTTAAATTTGTAGTAATTTTGTTTTGTCATTTTAAGTTTTTCATACATAAATTTTTTAAAACAAATACCTATTTTACCATCTTTTTTCATTTCAATTAGTTTGAGTTATTTTAGTACATAAAGTTAAACTAATTAAAAATGAGAAATTATGCTTTGACTATATTCTTAATTAGTTTTTTAATTAGTTTAGTATTTTTGTTTTGTCATTTTTATTATTTTTCATACATTTCTTGAATAACATGTCTATTTTACAGTTTTTTTTATTTCAATTCATTTTAGTACAAAGTTAAACTCATTAAAACACTGTTTTCACTAATATTCTAAATTAGTCTTAGTTTTTGTCTCATTTTCATTTTACATTTTTAGTAATTTTGTTTTGTCATTTTTATTATTTATCATATATATATTACCATTTTTATTTCAATTAGTTTTAGTTATTTTAGTACATAAAGTTAAACTAATTAAAAATGAGAAACCCAGCATTTAATAATATTCTGAATTAGTTTTTTTTTTTTTTTAAATATTTCCAATTTTCACTTAAATTTTTTAGTAATTTTGTTTTGTCATTTTTATTATTGTTCATATATTTAAAAAGAAAGGTCTATTTGACCTTTTTTATTTCAATTAGTTTTTGTTATTTTAGTACATAGTTAAACTAATCAAAAATGAGAAATGCTGTTTTTATTTTTTGATTTTAATTTTAAAACCTTTATTAAATTAAATTTGAATTCAATTTTAAATAAAAATGAGTGCACTAAAATAATCATTTGTGGAAACATAACTCACTTTACACTATTCTTAATTATTATTTCTTATCAATTTAAATTTAAATTTCATTTTAAATAAAATTTAAATTAAGTAAATTTAAATGTTAACATTTAGATTAAATAAAAGTTAAATAATGCAGACATATCAGTCGTCACCATTAAAAACCCCTGGTACTAACATGGTGCTTTACTTCAGAATGCGATGTTGTTGCAAAACTCTAACGTGTTTGAGTAATACTCTGAGTATTGCGAGCGCTGTGGTGTAATGAGAGCGGAGGGAAGCTGGAGGAAGTGCTGCGGTTTCAATCCTCCAGACGCCTGTCAGATTGAGTGTTCATTCACAGACTCCATTAAAGTGACTGTTACTGAGAAAATCACGCGTTCAGCTCATCTGTCAGTCACTGAGTCTTTATAGAGCAGCCAATCAGAGGCGGCGCTGATGAACGACCCCACTGAGACCCCGGAGAAACGTCACACGCTGAACAAACGCTGAGATCAGGAGCGACAAAACCTCATGGAGCTCAACCTGTGTGTGTGTGTGTGTGTGTGTGTGTGTTTGAGTATAAAGATGTGTGAGTGTTCACTTTGCAGGAAAAACACTGCGATCAGCAAACCAAACCTGCAGCAGCTTTCTACACAAACCCTTTCAACTGTTTGAGTAAATCACACACAGAAATGAAATGAAATAAAATAAAAGCAGCGAACCACAATCAGAAACATGTCTCTCATTTCACTATAAAAATGAAATAAAATAGAATAAAATAAAATAAAATAAAATAATAAAATAAAAAATGAATCTCACACAGAAACATGTCTCATATTTCACTCTAAAATAAAATAAAATATAATAAAATATATGAATCTTCCAAAAGAACTTATGTTTCATCCTAAAAAATAAAATAAAATTAAATTAAATTAAATTAGATTAAATTAAATGAAAAGTGAATCTCACAAACAAACATATCTGGCTCATGTTTCACCCTAAAAATAAAATTAAATAAATAAATAAATAAAAATAAATTAAATAAGTGAATCTAACAAACTAACATATCTGGATCATGTTTCATCCTAAAAATAAAATAAAATAAAATAAAGAAACATATCTGGCTCATGTTTTTCCCTAAAAATAAAATTAAAATTAATTAAAATTAAATAAAATTAAATAAGTGAATCTCACAAACAAACAAACATATCTGGCTCATGTTTCACCATAACAATGAAATAAAATAAAATAAAATAAAATAAAATAAAATGAGTGAATCTTCCAAAGGAACATATCTGGCTCATGTTTCATCCTAAAAATAAAATAAAATAAAATAAAATAAAATAAAATAAAATAAGTGAATCTCACAAGCAAACATATTTGTCTCATGTTTCACCCTAAAAATAAGATAAAAATCAATGAATAAATAAATAAAATAATAAAATAAAATAAAATAAAGTGAATCTCACAAACAAACATATTTGTCTCATGTTGCACCCTACAAAATAAGATAAAAATAAATAAATAAATAAATAAATAAATAAAAATTAAATAATAAAATTAAATTAAATTACATTAAATTAGTTAATCTCACAAACTAACATTTCTGGCTCATGTTTCACCCTAAAAATAAAATAAAATAATAAAACTAATTAAAATGAAATAAAAATTAAATAAGTGAATCTCACAAACTAACATATCTGGCTCATGTTTGACCCTAGTAAAATAAAATAATAAAAATGGTGAACCTCACAAAGAAACATATCTGACTCATGTTATACCCTAAAAATAAAATAAAATAAAATAAAATAAAGTGAACCTCATACAGAAACACACAAAAAAATATGAATTAAATCAAATAAAGCAAAATAAATTCAAATAAAATGTGAATCTCACACAGAAACATGTCCAGCTCATATTTCACCCTAAAAATAAAATAAACTGAATCCCCAAATTCCTCTTAGTGTAATGAGAACGGGACAGAGGGTGTTTAATTGTCATGAACACAATACCTAATGCCTTTATTTTCTATATGCAAAATAATTTCCCTTCATCTCATGTTATTGGGGTGAAATATGAGACGTGTTGTTGACAGGATTTGTCTTTTCCTGTCAGTGAAGTCAGAACCACACGTTTCTCTGTGATCACACACAAATCCACACTTTCACCGTCAAATCCACTAAAGCACATCTGATCCTCGAACGCTTGGCAGACGGATCTCAAACGGATTCCTAATCTAGCAAACGACGAGTGAACTGATCTTACAGGGGACGCTGTGCTCCTTCTCGGTGGGCTCGCGCTCAGATTTCTGCGGTTGACCCTTGATCTTGTAGACGAGAGCCAGAAGACGAGCTTTAATAGACGAGTCCTGATCCTCCTCATCCTCCTCCACCGGAATCCCTGCAGATGAAGAACGTCAGCACTTTACCCACAATCCCTCACCAATGGGTTCTTACAATTCAGTGATTTTCAAGACTACTTTTCTGATTTTCGGGACTTCAAACAACTTAAGAACAAACATTAAGAACAGACTTTTCTCTCTGTTTTAGATGTTTTTGAGAAAATAGAAAAATATAAGTTCATTTGTGTTTCCTGCTAAATTTCACATACATAAACAAAAATCTCTCTTTTTTTAATCAGAGTTGATCAAGACAAGTACACAGAGTTCTGTATCTCTATATTCATCCTATTTATTCTTCTACTGCTTGTTTTGTTTGTTTGGTTTTTTTTTTGTTCAGTCTAATATAGTAACACACAGTTACTATTTAAACAATGGTAACACTAATCTTACCATTGTATTGGTAGTAAAACTGTGGTTATACAAAAAAACATGGTTATTTGTATTTGTGTATACTGTTTTTTATAACTGCTTTAATGGTTTGATGTTTTCTACTGTTTAATCAAAAGATTTCCGAATCCGAGTTACGATCTGAATCAAATGATTCGCGATTCGCGTTTCAAAGTGTCAATCTGAATAATGATTCGCGAACCATCATTTCAGATAAGGAGTCGAAGCGCGGATTGCGATTCATTCAATTCGCAAACCTGTTCTGAATTTGCGATATAACTCAAATGACTCGCGATCTGAAGTCCTGATCTAAATCAAATGATTCACGAATCCGTACCAAAGTCGCGATCTGAATCAAATGATTCGCGATCCGCGGTCAATCTGAATAATGATTCGCGAACCATCATTTCAGATAAGAAATCGAAGCGCGGATTGCGATTCATTCAATTCGCAAAATGATTCGCGAACCTGTTCTGAATTTGCGATTTAACTCAAATGACTCGCGATCTGAAGTCCTGATCTAAATCAAATGATTCGCGATCCGCGGTCCAAAGTGTCAATCTGAATAATGATTCGCGAACCATCATTTCAGATAAGAAATCGAAGCGCGGATTGCGAATCATTCAATTCGTGAAATGATTCGCGAACCCGTTCCGAATTTGTAATCTAACTCAAATGATTCGTGACACGCGGTCCAAAGTTCCGATCTCAATCTAATGATTCGCGAACCCGCACTAAAGTCGCGATCTGAATCAAAAGATTCACAATTCGCGCTCCAAAGTTTCGCTCAGAATAATGATTCGTGAACAATCATATACGATAAGGAGTCGAAGCGCGGATCGCGAATCATTCAATTCGCGAAATGATTCGCGAACCCGTTCCGAATTTGCAATCTAACTCAAATGATTCGCGATCTGAAGTCCACAGCTAGATTCGCGATTGACGGTCCAAAGTTCCAATCTGAATCAAATAATTCGCGATCCGCGCTCCAAAGTTTCGCTCTGAATAATGACTTGCGAACCATCATTTTAGATACGGAATCAAAGTGCGGATTGTGAATCATTCAATTCGCGAAATAACTCGCGAACCCGCTCCGAAGTGATTCACGATCCGCCATTTTAAGTCCCGCTCTGAATTATTTCAATCATGGTTTGACTGATTCAGAGTTTTGAAAAGCTCTGTTTCACATCACTATACGTGCTTTTTAAAATCAGTACAAGCGATGTCGAAATGCGAACATAAATGGCTCTTTCTGGTCTGTTTTTCGCTAGTGAATCGCTTTGAACTGAACGATCAAAATCACGAGTTTGAATCAATCACAGCGGTTCTAGCATAAACGACTCACTCAATTGAATCGGTTCATCTGTTCATCCGCTTTTCTTGTCTTCATTCATGTTTACACGACACTGTCAGTACTACTACTGGCTTATCTCGCTAGTTTGATGACATTAACTGAAATAAGCGAAACAAGTATGATGTTTACAAATGAAATATCCATATTTCCAACACAAATCTCCTCCATATTGAGGTGTGGTAACCGGTTTACTGCTAACTAGTGAAACACTCCATTAATATGACGAGCTGCAGCTCAAAATACATGTTAGATGGAAACATTGTGCATTATGATGGAGTTTGTAGCTTAATTCACTAGATTTGAAATAGTTTGAGCTGCAGTTCAATAGGAATCAGTTGAAATCATCCAGAGTCATCTCACACCATTCAACACAATCTCACATTTATCACTGTATATTTAGTAATAAATATTTCAGAAATGATTGTTGTATGTGATTGTATTAGTCTATTATGTCATCATGTGGAAGATGAATTACAGCTAATGAAGTGAAAGTACATGTCCATGAGCATTATTATACTGAATTTAAATTTTTTCAGGTATTCAAAACTCTAAAATAAAAATCTTATCCTGTAAATCATGACAATATGCTCTTAAAACCTACGTAATTAAATGTAATTCATTTTAATTATGTTTATTTTAGTTACTTAAAGGAGCAAATAATGTACTCACCCCCTTGTCATCCAAGATGTTCATGTCTTTCTGTCTTCAGTCGTAAAGAAATTATGGTTTTTGAGGAAAACATTTCAGGATTTGTCTCCATATAATGGACTTCATTGGTGCCTCGATTTTGAACTTCCAAAATGTAGTTTAAATGCGGCTTCAAAGGCTCTAAATGATCCCAGTCGAGGAAGAAGGGTCTTATCTAGTGAAACGATCGCTCATTGTTTTCGAAAAATAAAAATGTGTTTACTTTTTAAGCACAAAAGCTGGTGTAGCACAGGCTCTGGGATGCGTGTTCACATACTACTGAATCACGTCGAAGGGTCACGCGGAATATAGGTGGAACTACAGACCCAGTGTTTACAAAGCGAACGTGCAAATACTAAGAAAGTGCAAGTAAGTCAAATGCTGTTCACAAACAAAAACTACAACGATGTCGGACAATTCTGAAGTTGTAGGAGAAAATAAGATGGAGTTTTTCACCATACTCGACCTTTATTAGCCAGAGTACACAGACGATGAACTTAGACGTGATTCGTAGTAGTGATGGGAAGTTCGGATCATTTTACCGACTCGGACCTTTGAGTCTCGTTCAGCAAAATGAACAAATCTTTTTTCAAGTCATTTCGTTCATTTTAGCAAAATATAATTAAAATGTTACGTGTTTTTTCCGTAACACATCTACTGCTTACACAAACACTGATCACACTACAAACAAGACAAAACTATAATGCTATAAAAAAACAGAAAAGATTCATTCATTGTTTACCTGGGTCTTTAGTCTATGATTCGCTCACCTCACCTCTTATCTGACTAGTTTTCGGGTTTGAGTCGTTCGTTCATTAATGTGACAGCCCCATAAGATGAACTAACCACTCGAAAAACAGATGAACTAACTCCAGTACAGAATCTAATAGGATGTTCCGCATGCACGACTGAACGAATCATTCCCCGAGACGACTCGTTCTTCCCGAGTCACATTAAAGATTCGTTCAAAATGAAAGAATCATTCAAGAACGTGCATCCCAGAGCCTGTGCTACATGAGCTTTTGTGCTTAAAAAGTATACACATTTTTATTTTTCGAAAACAATGAGCGATCGTTTCACTAGATAAGACCCTTCTTCCTCGGCCGGGATCGTTTTGAAGCTGCATTTAAACTACATTTTGCACCAATGAAGTCCATTATATGGAGAAAAGTCCTGAAATGTTTTCCTCAAAAACCATAATTTCTTCACGACTGAAGACAGAAAGACATGAACATCTTGGATGACAAGGGGGTGAATACATTATCTGTGAATCTTTGTTTCGTAAGTGACTTCTCCTTTAAATCTGTAAACAACTGTAGTTTCTGTAAATGAACTGTATTTCTTTTAACATCTCCCAGAATGAGAAGCGACATGTTTTCCACGCAGTGATCCTGAACGTACCGCAGTGCAGTCGCAGTTCGCCGTGGAAGTCGTAGAGCTCCTCCTGTATGTCTGCAGGACAGGGACAGTCCTCACCCATGTTAAAGTTCAGCAGCATGTTAATCTGAAACAGAGATTCAACCAGACACAACAGAGAGAATACGATGCTGAAATGACATCTGTGACAGGAAATGACATCACACCGACGCGTCAGAAACACTGAGCTCCGGCTGATCTGTCCGGAGGAGAAAGAGGCACCTGTTCCTGCGGCGGGGAGCGAAACTCTTTGGTCTTTTTGGCGGTGACGGCGGCCGACATGTTGAGCGCCAGCATCAGCTCGTTATAGCGGAACTTCTGATTGAACTGGAGTTTAGAAACGAAGCTGTCGGAGAACGAGACGATGGCCTCGATGCGATGCCTCAGCTCACAGTCACAGAAATAATGCAGCAGTTCACACATCTGCACAAACACACAATTAACACAAGACATGAGATTCAGCCACAAGAGTCTGCTCAAGTCCTTCAAGTTTATCAACTCTTCCTTATTTACTGTCCAAAGTATTTGCTGAATTAATTCTGCTCATCAAGGCCTCATTTATTTGATCAAAAATGTAGTAAAAATTGTGAAATATTATTCCAATTACAAACTGTTTTCTATGTGAATATATTTTAAAATGTAATTTATTTCTGTGATCAAAGCTGAATATTATATATAATATATAATATAATATATATACCCAATATTTTTGTGGAAACTGATACATTTAAAAAAAAAAATATATATATATATATATATATATATATATATATAAATAAAAAATAAAATAAAATAACATAAAATAAAAATAAAATATCCCAAATTGCAAAACTGAAAAAAAAAATACAATTATTAAAAAAATAGGGCTGTGAAACTATTAATCACGATTAATCACATACAAAATAAAAGTTTGTCTAATATATGTGTGTGTACTGTGTTTAATTATGTATATATAAATACAAACACATTCAGGTACATATTTAAGAAATATTTACAAGAATATGTATTTATTATAATTTTTATATAATTTATATATAATTTTTTTTTTACATAACATATTTATCTTAAACATATACTTTAATTTGTGTGTATTTATATATACATAATTACACACAGTACACACACATATATCATATATTGGGCAAACTTAAACATTTCTTTTGTATGTGATTAATCACGATTATTGGTTTGACAGCCCTAAAAAATATATAAGTATAAAAATATATACAGACAAAAAGTACTAGTACTTTTATAGTACACTATAAAAAAAAAAAACACACAACTTTATTACCTGAAATAAAATGTAAAAACGAAAAAAAAAAAAAATAATTATATATATATATATATATATAGCTTAGTTACCATTAACTCAGCTGGTTGCAAAAACATTTCTCATTTTAAAATAGTTTAACTTTATGTACTAAAAAAATTAAAACTGAAATAAAAATAAATTAAAAATAAATAGATATACATATAAACAAACTACTAAAAATGACAAAAATGCACCAAACATTAAAACTTTACATTTAGAATAAAAAAAAATGTGAAAATAAACATTACAATTAAAATAATAAAAACTACACTAATGTCTAAATGCAACTACAAAACACTGCGCAGATTAATTTAAACTAAAATGTGTAGAAACCATTTTTACTTACAAAAAATTCTAATAAAATAGCAACTAACATTAAATTAAATGTAAAATTTTGGAGTTAAAAAACTATAAAATATAGAAACAGCTTATATACATACATACATATATATATATATATATAATTATTTATTTATTTATTTAATTTTACAAAACTACATTTTTCATTAAATACAAAAAAAAAAAAAAAATCAATGCAAGAAAATGCAAGAAAACCAGAAATGTATAGTAAATTTCACAAATAATTACAAAGAAACGGCAAGTAACGCATTGAAAAAAACATGACATATTGAAATAGAAAGGGTGAAATACTATTTTCTTGTAAAACATAATTGAATGTTTTATTTACAACTTTGAAAAGTTTTCTTTATAGTGTAGAAGTATGTAAATAATATTTTAATTACATTAAATTAATAAAATGTAGTCCTCCACTTTATACATCGTACTAACTATGAACAACTCATACTCTTCACTCTCATTCGAGTACTAGTAGACCGTTAGGTTAGGGTTAGTAGAATAAGTTGACAAAGTTATCAGTATAATGTCTAAAGTGGACTCTCACCTGTCGTTTGACGGATTCGGGGAGTTTCTTCTCCAGCAGTCCCTTGACGAGCGCCTTCCCGTCTCGGGCCTCCTCCTCTCCGGCCTCCACCGCCTTCTCCTCGGCTCCCGTCAGCCCTTCTTTGGCCGTGGCGTCTCTGGGGCTGTGTTCGGCGAACACGCCGGGCTCGATGAGCAGCAGGATCTTGTGCACGTCGCGGCTGGTCAGGACGCCCATGGTGAGCAGCGTGGCGATGAGCCGCAGGATGGGCACGAACTGGAACTCCACGCTTCCTCCGACGGGGTCGCGGATGTGGTCTCCTCCGCCCTGCACGGCCTCCGTCAGCATGCTGATGGCCTTCTCCTTCAGCACGTCCAGCGGGATCTCGGGGCTGTACAGGTGCTGCTCGCGTTTGGTGCTGATGAAGCAGGGCGGCCCGAAGTGCAGTCTGGGTTTGAGGGACGTGCATCAGAAAGAAACAAAATCTACAGATAATTCTGGTTCAAGACGCTTAGTGTATGTCGAAAAACTCCATCTCAATTTCTCCTCCAACTACATAGTGCAGAAGTACCGACACAGTGTTTACAAACCCAGATTACACAGAGTTCACGAAGAGCTAGACAAGACAAGCATGAAAAAAAAAAGTTTATCAATTGTAATGTTTTTCATTTAAATGACAGATCGTTTTGCTAGATAAGACCCTTCTTCTATTTATTTTTGGTAATATAAATTTATTTCTTTTATATAAAATGTATTGTTTATCCATATTTTATTTTTATTTTTTTTAATTATTTACTAATTTATTGTTAATTTTATTAATGATGATTAAATGCAAACCTGCTTATGGTGATTTATTTCATATAAATGTAATTCATTTATACATTGTTACATTTATTTTAGTTATTTTTTTATGATGGTTAAATATGAGTTTGTTTATTTATTTATTGTGATTAACTGTGTTGAATTATTTATATAATGTATTTATTTTTGGTAATATAAATGTATTTCCTTTATATAAAATGTATTGTTTATTCAGATTGTATTTATTTTTGATGATTTAATATACATTTGATTTATAAAATATTTTATTTTAATTATTTAATTATGACTGACCACACATTTATTTTTGTAATATTTATTAATTTATTGTTAATTTTATTAATGATGATTAAACACAAATCTGTTTTATAAAATATTTTAATTATTTCATTATGACTGACTACACATTAATTTATTTTTTTTCTATTTATTAATTTATTGTTAATTTTATTAGTGATGATTAAATGCAAATCTGTTTATGGTGAGTTATTTTAGGTATTTATTTATGATGGTTAAATATGAGTTTATTTATTTATTGTGATTAACTGTGTGTTTTATTTATTTATAATGTATTTATTTTTGGTAATATAAATGTATTTCCTTTATATAAAATGTATTGTTTATTCAGATTTTATTTCTGATGATTTAATATAAATTGGTTTATAAAATATTTTAATTATTTAATTATAATTAACAGCACATTGATTTTTTTCAAATATTAATTCATTTATTGTTAATTTTATTAATGATAATTAAATTTTAAATCTGTTTTTAAAATAAATAAATATAAATTTTAATTATATAATATAATTTTTTAATATAAATATATATAAAAATTATATAAAATTTTAATTATATAAATATAATTTTTATTTAATTATCATTGACTACACATTTATTTTTTATATTTATTAAATTTATTGTTACTTTTATTAATGATTAAATGCAAATCTGTTTATGGTGATTTATTTCAACTTTATTTATAAATTGTTATATTTATTTTAGGTATTTATTTATGATGGTTAAATATGATTTTATTAATTTGTATATTTATTTATTTATTTATTGTCATTAACTGTGTGTTTTATGTATTTATAATGTATTTATTTTTGGTAATATAAATTTCCTTCATATAAAATGTATTGTTTATTCAGATTATGTTTATTCAGATTAATTTATTGTTAATTTTATTAATGATGATTAAATGCAAATCTGTTTATTTATTTTAGTTATTTACTTATGACGGTTGAATATGAGTTTGTTTATTTATTTATTGTGATTAAGTGTGTGTTTTATTTATTTATAAGTTATTTATTTTTAGTAATATAAATTTATTTCATTTATATAAAATGTATTGTTTATTCAGATTTTATTTCTGATGATTTAATATAAATAGGTATATAAAATATTTTATTTTAATCATTTAATTATGATTAACTACACATTTATTTTTTACAAATATTTATTCATGTATTGTTAATTTTAATAAACATGATTAAATGCAAATCTGTTTATGGTGATTTATGTCATATAAATCACCTAATTTATAAACTGTTTCATGTATTTAAATTTTTTATTTATGATGATTAAATATATATTTATTTGTTCATTTGTTCGTGTTTTTTTTTTTTGTTAAATTTTTTTAAGGTTTTTTTTTTTTTCCATTACTGATGGTTAAATATATGCTCTACCATGCAGGTAATAAGAATAAGTCAGGGGCACCAATGAAGTCCATTATATGGAGAGAAATCCTGAAATGTTTTTGTACTGCTCCTGTAAAAATACAAAACTGTAATAACCTGGGTTTGAGGGACGTGCTGAGGCCGACGCCCGGCGGCCGGTGGCGTTTGGAGGCGTCGGGGAAGAGGCGGATGCCGCGCGTCTCGGCCGTGATGGGGATGATGAACTCGTTGTTCATCATGCGTCGGGCGGCTCGGGCCGTCTCCAGGTGCACGCTGATGAGGACGTCGTAGAAGCCCTCGCGCAGCAGGCCCGACAGGTACTGGTTGTCGATGGTGTAGAGCAGCTGCGATTGGTCCAGGTGACTGCAGAGGGCGTGAGCCACACGCGTGTTCCCGTGAGCGCACAGAGCGCAGTACAGCTTCAGCGTGTGATAGTGGAACGTGCGCAGATCCTCCTGCTCCGACAGCTCCATGATGTCCACGCACCTGCGGCACAAGCCTTCGCTGTCAGCACCAGCACTGATGAACTAATCAGCTCACAAACCTTATACATAATTCAATTGGGTGCCTTATCAAATTTGAAAAATCAATAATAAATCACAATAAATATTAATGACAATAAATAAAATGAATTCTCTGTATGAATATTTAAAAAATAATTTCAATTAATTTACAGTAATTATTTTTAGAATGTAATAATGATAGATGTATATTTTTAAATAAATAATAAAAAAAAAAATAATAATAAAATAAATGTATTATATTGCTAAAAGCACTTAATTTTAATTGCAAAAATGTACTTAGAAATATTTTTTTAATTTAAATTTCAATTTGAATTTATTTTAATATAAATAATTTTTATATTTATAGATGTTATTTATTTTCATTTTAAAAATTAATACATAAAATGTATTATAAATATAAAAAATTAATTATTTAATAATTCACTACGATAACAATAGTAGTAATAATAATAATAATAATAATAATAATTCACAAATATAATAATTATAAAATTATATTTATAGATGTAATTGATTTTTAGAAATAAATAAAATGTAACGTTTATACATTGCTCATTATAAAATAGAATTCAATTAAATTAATTTAAATGTTATCTTTATAAATGTATTTTTTAAATTGAAAACACAGCCCCAGATAAACACATACAATTAATTGTATTTAAAATGTAAAATGAAAAAATATTATAATACAATAAATATAATAAAAGTATATATATATATATATATATATATATATATATAAAACTAAAAATGCATTAAAATGCATACAAATATTATATTTAAATATTAAAAATGTTAAAAATGAATTTGATATTGGAAATAATTTATATTTATACATTTTATAAAATTTAATTTTAATTAAACAAAATCTGAATATTTATAAATATATTATATATAATTTATATTTATAGATGTCTTTATAGATTGTATATATAGATTTTACAACACACATATATAAATATATAACATACAAATCATTTATATTTATAGATGTATTTACTAAAGAAATACATTAAGTTTATTGACATTAAATAAAATGTATTATCTTTATAAATATATATATATATTTTTACATATATTTACATTCAGTATATTTATAATATAATTATGATAGATTTATATTTATAAACATATTTTTTTTAAATATTAAAATTTTGAATTTGTTGTTAAACGTATTTAATTTTGACTGCAAAAATGTAATTTCAATTAAATTAAATGTTATATTTAATTGAAAACATATCAAACTAATTATATTAAAAATATAAGTGTTATTTTATTGTAAATTATATTTATAAATATTGAAAAAAATAATTTGAAATAATTTAAATTAATTATATTTATAATCAATACAAAATTAATTTTATTTATAAATGTTTTATTAAAAACACATGAATAATATGTAATCAATATAATTTAGATTTGTAAAGTCAATATGAGAAATATAAATTATAAAATATGTGTGTGCAGGTGTGCACCGGTTCTCCTCTGGGATGTGCACGGCCAGCATCTGCAGCGGTTCCACACACTGGACCATCCATCCGTGCCTCTCGCTCACACGGGCCGTCTCCACCTTCAGGAAGATGTTGGGCATTCGGCTCCAAAGCACAGAGCTAATGGTCTGGACGTCCAGTCGTGGAGGACACTGAGGAACGGGATTCTTGTGTTCGCTCTTGAAGATGGCGGACGAGATGGGCATGGCGTTCTGCAGGAGAACAGTCAGAAAAACTCTGGTCAGAGAGCAGCGCGAGAATCCAGGTAGTTCCTCTTATAAAGACTAGTTACTGAAACATGGAGATGTGCTCACCTTGATTTTGGCCAGTTCAAACTGGAAGAGACTGGAGCTCGTCGGCCGCACAAACACAGCAGGAAACAGTTTTGTGCTGGGCTCCACCTGGACCACAAACACACTCATTTCAGAGCAGTGACGAGGCCACATAAGAGCCAGGGGTGCCACTGACACACTCAATATATTCATTAAAATAGGGGTGTGCGATATATATCATATATTGTAATTGTTGTTTTAATGATGTGCGATTTGACATTATCAAGTATAAATCGCAAAAATCCAACAAAACACACCTAAAGAGTGCACACATACATCACGTGATCAGATTAGTGTGCGTGTGCATGTAGAGTGTGATCTTGTACTGCGTGATTCAGTTTAAATATACTTCGAATAATCACAAAATTCAAGATGTGGGGGCAGAAAATGTATATTTTTATATCATTTCATATAGTCAATCAATATCAATATCACAAAATTGCATTTTTCTCCAAAACTCAGATTATAAATGTGATGCTGTTTTTTTACAATTCAATAAATAACTAGATAAAAATAAGTTTGTCAAGACGAACTTGAAGTTGGCTTGAGAAAGCCAGAACAGATAGTTTAAAAAAAGTGTTTAAGTTTGAAAGTTTTCAGTTTCAAGTAGTTTACATGTTAAAGTTTTGAAGACAACACAATTTTTTTTTATAAAGACAGACAGACAGACAGATAGGTGGATAGAAGCATGTTTCTAGCATGATTAGCATGTTGTTAGCATGTTTTTAACATTTTTAGCTTGTTACTAGCATGGTTGTAACATGATTAGCATGTTGTTACCATGTTTATAGCATGATTAGCATGTTACTAGCATGTTTCTAGTATGATTAGCATTTTGCTAGCATGATTAAAGTTACTAGCATGTTTCTAACATGATTAGCATGTTACTAGCATGTTTTGCTAGCATGTTTCTAAGATGATTAGAATTTTGCTAACATATTTCTAGCAGTATTAGCAAGTTAGTAGCATGCTTGTAATATGATTAGCAAGTTGCTAGCATGTTTTTAGTATGATTAGCATGTTGTTAACATTTTTAGCTTGTTACTAGCATGTTTCTAACATGACTAACATGTTGTTACTATGTTTCTAGCACGATTAGCATGTTACTAACATGTTACTAGCATCTTTCTAACATGATTAGCATGTTACTAGCATGGTTAGCATTTTGCTAGCATGATTAACAAAGTTTCTAACATGATTAACATGTTAGCATGATTTTAACATTTTTAGCTTGTTACTAGCATGATTGTAACATGATTAGCATGCTGTTACCATGTTTATAGCATGATTAGCATGTTACTAGCATGTTTCTAGTATGATTAGCATTTTGCTAGCATGATTAAAGTTACTAGCATGTTTCTAACATGATTAGCATGTTACTAGCATGTTTTGCTAGCATGTTTCTAAGATGATTAGAATTTTGCTAACATATTTCTAGCAGTATTAGCAAGTTAGTAGCATGCTTGTAATATGATTAGCAAGTTGCTAGCATGTTTTTAGTATGATTAGCATGTTGTTAACATTTTTAGCTTGTTACTAGCATGTTTCTAACATGACTAACATGTTGTTACTATGTTTCTAGCACGATTAGCATGTTACTAACATGTTACTAGCATCTTTCTAACATGATTAGCATGTTACTAGCATGGTTAGCATTTTGCTAGCATGATTAACAAAGTTTCTAACATGATTAACATGTTAGCATGATTTTAACATTTTTAGCTTGTTACTAGCATGATTGTAACATGATTAGCATGCTGTTACCATGTTTATAGCATGATTAGCATGTTACTAGCATGTTTCTAGTATGATTAGCATTTTGCTAGCATGATTAAAGTTACTAGCATGTTTCTAACATGATTAGCATGTTACTAGCATGTTTTGCTAGCATGTTTCTAAGATGATTAGAATTTTGCTAACATATTTCTAGCAGTATTAGCAAGTTAGTAGCATGCTTGTAATATGATTAGCAAGTTGCTAGCATGTTTTTAGTATGATTAGCATGTTGTTAACATTTTTAGCTTGTTACTAGCATGTTTCTAACATGACTAACATGTTGTTACTATGTTTCTAGCACGATTAGCATGTTACTAACATGTTACTAGCATCTTTCTAACATGATTAGCATGTTACTAGCATGGTTAGCATTTTGCTAGCATGATTAACAAAGTTTCTAACATGATTAACATGTTAGCATGATTTTAACATTTTTAGCTTGTTACTAGCATGATTGTAACATGATTAGCATGCTGTTACCATGTTTATAGCATGATTAGCATGTTACTAGCATGTTTCTAGTATGATTAGCATTTTGCTAGCATGATTAAAGTTACTAGCATGTTTCTAACATGATTAGCATGTTACTAGCATGTTTTGCTAGCATGTTTCTAAGATGATTAGAATTTTGCTAACATATTTCTAGCAGTATTAGCAAGTTAGTAGCATGCTTGTAATATGATTAGCAAGTTGCTAGCATGTTTTTAGTATGATTAGCATGTTGTTAACATTTTTAGCTTGTTACTAGCATGTTTCTAACATGACTAACATGTTGTTACTATGTTTCTAGCACGATTAGCATGTTACTAACATGTTACTAGCATCTTTCTAACATGATTAGCATGTTACTAGCATGATTAGCATTTTGCTAGCATGATTAGCAAAGTTTCTAACATGATTAACATGTTAGCATGATTTTAACATTTTTAGCTTGTTACTAGCATGATTGTAACATGATTAGCATGCTGTTACCATGTTTATAGCATGATTAGCATGTTGCTAGCATGTTTCTAACATGATTAGTATTTTGCTGACATGTTTCTAGTATGATTAGCATTTTGCTAGCATGATTAGTTACTAGCATGTTTCTAACATGATTAACATGTTGTTACCATATTTCAAACATGATTAGCATGTTATTAACATGTTACTAACATGTTTCTAACATTATTAGCATATTACTAGCATGTTTTGCTAGCATGTTTCTAAGATGATTAGCATTTTGCTAGCATGTTTCTAGCAGTATTAGCAACTTAGTAGCATGCTTATAATATGATTAGCAAGTTGCTAGCATGTTTTAGTATGATTAACATGTTGTTCACATGTTTTCTAACATGATTAGCATGTTACTAGCATGTTGCTAGCATGTTTTTACCATGATTAACATGTTGTTAGCATGTTAACGTCATTAGCTAGTTACTATCATGTTGCCAACATGTTTCTAACATGATTAGCATGCTGTTAACATGTTTCTAGCATGATTAGCAAGTTACTAACATTTTGGTTATGTGTTTGTAACACGATTAGCAAGTTGCTAACATGTTTTTAACATGATTAGCATGTTGTTAACATGTTTTTAACATGACTAACAAGGTACTAGCATGCTGCTAACACCTTTCTAACATGATTAGCATGTTGTTAGCATGTTTTTAGTATGATTAGCATGTTGTAAGCATGTTTTCTAACACGATAAACATGTTGCTTAACATTATTAGCTAGTTAGTAACATGTTGCTAACATGTTTCCAGCATGATTAGCAAGTTACTAGCATGCTGCTAGCAGGTTTCTAACATGATTAGCATGTTGTTAGCATGTTTCTAACATGAATATCAAGTTACTAGCATGTTTCTAGCATATATTTTAGCTCATATTTTTGGCCTTTTTTGTTTTGAGCTGAAGGCACTGAGGTCCACCCTGTTTCACCAAAGTCCACTCATTTAAAAATTTCTTGCCTAGCCACTGTTTCAGACACTCATTTACCATAAATCATGTTTGTGATTTACCTGATAATATGAGACCCAAAGCTTTTTGTCATAGTAATCAGAGTTCTGGCTCTAGTTCTGGTAGCATTAAAGCTGACGGTACCTGGTATGACGTGGGAAGCTCTTTTCCGTTGACTGTGAACGTTAACAGACCCGTGGCCAAATCGATGAGGCACCCGATCTCTAAATCCACGTTGCTGCGGCTGGACGAGTGTGCGGCGCTGGTGACGTCTCCACCCCACACCATGTAACAGTTACTCCTCTTCACGCTGTCACATGACACAGAGACGTCAGCACATCACATGACCTATCACAACGCATCGCACGGTAACGGCGAGCGCTCACCTCTCGTGCACGCGACCCCGCTCGTCTCCCAGGGTGACGGTCACCGTGCGGTTCTTGCTGAGGCTGAAGTGGTTGCTATAGTAATGGTAGTCAGGGGTGACCCAGCCGACCCACACGCAGGACGGGTCCTGACCCGCGAATATCCTGACCGAGTGATAGTACTGCGGGAGACACACAACACATCCTGAAGAGTCACGTGACTCATTACACTGATTATATGCAGCTAATTCTCAATTTTCTGGTTGAGTTGACATTTTTCGACTTGCATGACTGAGGCAAATATCACGTATTCAAGGGAAATACATTGTGCATTTTGCGTCCTTCATCTGGTGCAAATTCGCCTCTATTCACGTCTTTGCATTGACTTTGTATGTAATCCACTCGCACGAATAATTAAATTCGCATTTGGTGTGAACACACAATTACTGTTCACAGAAGAAAGAAAATCAAATGGGTTTGGAACAACATGATGGTCAATAAAGGCTCGATCACACCAAGAATAATAACTATAACAACTATTATATCCAATCACTAGAAAATAGCACATCACAACTATAACGACAAACAACAGAAACAATAGAGAATGATGAATGATAAAAAAATTCCAAATGTTAAAGCACGTGCTGCAGTTATGTTGACTGCCTGTTGGTGTGAATACTAGTTATAGTTAACATTATAGTATTATAGTATTATATTTAATATTTTAGACGTCATTGGCAGGCAACGCAATGATACGGTCCGTTGCATTACTTAAATTCTTATGTCTCTGGTTTTAAACATTCTTGGAAACATTTGGGATAATGACCTTGCTAATAATAACTTGCTAATAACTTGCTAATCATGCTAGCAACATGTTAGTAGCATGCTAATCATGATAGAAAAATGCTAACAACGTGCTAGTAACATGCTAATCGTGCTAACAACATGCTAGTAACTTGGTAATCATGCTAGCAACGTGCTAGTTACATGCTAATCATACTAGAAACATAACAAAATGCTAGCAATGTGCTAGTAACATGTTAATCGTGCTAACAACATGTTAGTAACTTGGTAATCATGCTAGCAATGTGCTAGTTACATGCTAATCATACTAGAAACATGCTAACAACATGCTAATATGAAAAAATAAAAACGTAGTAACAATGCTAGTAAGATGCTAATCATAACACTAGCTAATAACTTGCTAATCATGCTTGCAACATGTTATTAACATGCTAATCATAATAGAAACATGTTAGTAACATGTTAATCATGCTAACAACATGCTAGTAACTTGGTAATCATGCTAGCAACTTGCTAGTTACATGCTAATCATACTAGAAACATGCTAACAACATCCTAACAACATCCTAGCAAAATGCTAGTAACTTGCTAATCATGCTAACAGAATGCTAATCATGTTAGAAACGTTAACAACATGCTAGTAACATGCTAACCGTATTAGCGACATGCTAGTAACTTGCTAGAAAAATGTTAGCTATGTGCTAGTAACATGCTAATCGTGCTAACAACATGCTACTTGGTAATTATGCTAGCAACATGCTAGTTACATGTTAATCATACTAGAAACATGCTAACAACATGCTAGCAAAATGCTAACCATATTAGCGACATGCTAGTAACATGCTAATCATGCTAACAACATGCTACTTGGTAATTATGCTAGCAACATGCTAGTTACATGTTAATCATACTAGAAACATGCTAACAACATGCTAGCAAAATGCTAACCATATTAGCGACATGCTAGTAACATGCTAATCATGCTAGCAACATGTTATTAACATGCTAATCATGTTAGAAACATGTTAGTAACATGCTAATCATGATAGAAAAATGTTAGCTATGTGCTAGTAACATGCTAATCGTGCTAACAACATGCTACTTGGTAATTATGCTAGCAACATGCTAGTTACATGTTAATCATACTAGAAACATGCTAACAACATGCTAGCAAAATGCTAACCATATTAGCGACATGCTAGTAACATGCTAATCATGCTAGCAACATGTTATTAACATGCTAATCATGTTAGAAACATGTTAGTAACATGCTAATCATGATAGAAAAATGTTAGCTATGTGCTAGTAACATGCTAATCGTGCTAACAACATGCTACTTGGTAATTATGCTAGCAACATGCTAGTTACATGTTAATCATACTAGAAACATGCTAACAACATGCTAGCAAAATGCTAGTAACTTGCTAATCATGTTAGCAATATGCTAGTAACATGTTAATCATGCTAGCAACATGCCAATCATGTTAACAACATGCTAGTAATATGCTAATTATGTTAGAAACATGTTAACAACAAGCTAGTAACATGTTAGCCATGTTAGAAAAACATGGTAGTAACATGCTAATCATGCGCAAAACATGCTAATCAGGTTAAAACATGCTAGTAACTTGCATGTTGAAAAACCCAACTAAAATGAACCTAAATTAAACATAAAGAACCTTTAATCTCATAACAGCCATGAGCCATAAACTGTTTTGGATGAGATGTTCACTGTTGAACCAGAACTTACTGTGGTGATGCTGCTGTAATCGGTTCTTCTGCCTTCATCCGAGTGTTTGGTGGATTTCACTGGATGCCTTTGGAAACATTCACACACACTACTGATCAAACAAACATGAACCAGAGCTTTGTCTCCAAAAAGCCATGAGATGAGCTCTCTTATTCAGGGCACTGAGAATGACTGAATCACATCTTAAAGAGCTGAATGAGATCCCGACGTCTGACCTGTGTTTGAGCTTGAGCGGCTCGTCCTCACACAGGCCGTTGACGTGCGTGTAAGCGCTGCTCCTGAAACACGAGTGAAACTCCACCGGCATACTGAGTCTGCAGAACACCATGTCAGCGTTACTGTTCTGAGTCCCGAACGTCTTATGGGTCACTTTGAGACACGGAGGACTGTCCACCGTCCCGTCGATCCTCGTGACCTGCAAACATGACGGGATTCAAACACTGTGCAAACACGGGGATTATCTTTGAAGATAAACTTTAGAATAATACTTTTTCAAGACTAACTTGAAGGAATAAATTAAAGGGAACACAACGTGTTCTCATCTAGGGAGCACAGTGTTGTATTTGCAATTCTGAAAACGCAGCTTCATACTGATTTCCATTAGTTTCAGACTATAAAATAGCTTAACTTTTATATGAAAATCACTGATCACACTGCATAAAACTGATGTTCCTCTCAGGATTTCTGTTTTGTTTTCCAGGCAAATGTCCAAAGATTCTTAAAACAAGACACACTTACTGGAGAATCACAATTAAAGATATGAAGTCTTGTTTTCAGAGAAATTCATTAAAATGACGAACAAATATCACCAGTGAGATCAGATAAATCAATTTAATTCAATCAGGGTTTGTACAGATACTGTAAAATGAAATACCAGCACTTTCAAGGACTTTTCAAGCACTACATTTTTGATTTTCAAGGACTTTAATCAGAGATTTTACTTATCAAACAATGTCTTCCCTTTCAAATTAAAACCATGGCTAATATTCTTAAGTGATTTGATAAAAAAAAAAAGAAAAACTCACAAAACCACTCTGAAATCCTGATCTGAAATGAAGTAATCGTGATACGCTCTCTGAAGTCCTGAACTGAATCAAATGATTTGCTAACCTGCATCAAAGTCTGAATCAAATGATTTGCACTCCGCACTTCAAAGTTCCAATGTGAAGCAAACGATTCATAAACCTGCTCTGGAGTTCCGATCTAAATCAAACGATTTGCGAACCTGCACTGAAGTCTCAATCTGAATCAAATGATTCACGCTCCACACTTTAAATTTCCAATGTAAGGCAAAAGATTTGTGAACCTGCTCCGAAGTTCCAATCGTAATCAAATGATTAGCGATACGCGAAGTTCCGATCTAAATCAAATAGTTCACGAACCCACTCCGAAGTTCTGATATGAATCAAATGATTCACACTCCACTCTTTAAAGTTCCGATCTAAATCAAATGATTTGCGAACCTGCACCGAAGTATCGTTCTGAATTAAATGATTCCTGAACCTGCTCCAAAGTTCCAATCTGTATCAAATGATTCACATTAGGTGATCCAATTGGAGCACTTCAAAACAGTGAATCACTTTGTGACGCAATGGTTTAACTGATTCAGAGTTTCAAAACACTCAGTTTAACCCATCACTGCATGCTTTTTAAAACTGTTACAAGCTAATTTGATTGTTTTCTTGCTAGTGAATCGCTTGAAATGAATGATCGAATTCACAAGTTTGAATCAATCGGAGTGGTTCCAGCGTAAATGACTCGCTCAATCCGTTTCGACTGAATCCGTTACTAACATGGTTGTAACATGATTAGTAACGGATTCAGCTTTTAATCCGTTTCGCTTTTCGCGTCTTCATTCATGTTTACACGACACTGTCAGCACTACTACTGGTTTGCTCGCTAGTTTTGTTTTATTTGTTTGTTTTTTTACTAGTTTTATTAACTGAAATAAGCAAAAAAAAAAAAAAAAGATTTTATTTTTTTGGAATTTTTGCGTTAAAATACATTAAAGATATATAAAAAAAATTAAACACTTATTTCATAAATACATTGTCTTTCAATAATTCAAGCACTTTTCAAGTGCCTCTTCAGGAATATTGTTATTTTCAAGGGTTTTCCAGGCCTTAAATTTCAAGTACTTCAAGCACTTTCAGCTCCTTGTACGAACCCTGTTCAAAAGAAAACATGTTCAGTCCCCACTAACAGATACTTGTTCTTGTTTTAACCATAAACTTGATTTCTCAGAAAACAAGACTTCATATCTTCAATTTGCATTTGCATTATGCTGCAAATATATCTTGATTTAAGCATGTTTAGATATTTATATTATAAAGCAAGACAGAAATACTGAGGAAGATATTTATTTTTGTGTATACAACATTTAATTAAGACCTTCTGCTGTGATTGAAGACATTTTAAGGCCTTCATTTGTGGAATTAAGTCTTTTAAAGACCCACACAAATCCTAATACAGGACCTGCACAGAAAACAAACAGATTCATATTGATCTGGAACATTTCCATCCAAATCGATACGAATGTCTCTGTGAGGTCCTGGAGGATCCCAGAACAGCTTTTTCAGGAACAAAAGCGGTTCATTAAGTCTGGACTCAAAGCTCCATTGATGGTGTTGCTCCGGCGGGAGCCTGAGAACAAAAGGAGGGTTTCCGATCGATAATCAATCAAGCGGCTCGTCCGCTCGTCCTCACCGCGACGTGATGGTGGTCTTTGGGGACGTTGCAGAAGGTGGGCAGGCGTTTGCTGAACCACATGGTCACCTCACGGTTCATGTTGACGGCGTAGGGCTCGAACCCCTCCTGCAGGCCGCACATGGTGTAGTACTTAAACGTGCTGGCGTCCTTCCCCAGATTCATACGGCCCACCTGAGACAGACCCAAACTACAGACCGGGATGAAACCTGGAGAACAGAGACGCACAGCGTGATCCAGTGACTGAAAATTAATGGAATAAACACATCATAGTTCTGTCTTCCTGACGTCAGGGTTCGTCCAGATACTGTAAAATGAAATTCCAGGACTTTCGAGGACATTTCAAGCACTGCTTTTTTTCATTTTCAAGGACTTTAATCACAGACCTCACTTATCACACGTCTTCCCTTTCAAATTCTTAAAAAGATAAACAGATAAATAAAAATATACTAATCAAACAAAACAGCAAAAAATAAAGTAAAGCAATGCAAAGTATGCAAAGACGTCAACTTTAAGAACAAACAAAAAATGGACCGTTTTTCTGTTCTTTGGGCTAATCAACATGCTAGCAACACGTTAGTAACATGCTAATCATCTTAGTAATATGCGAGTAATCATTCTAGCAACATGCTACCAACATGCTAATCATGTTAAAAAAACATGCTAGCAACGTTATGCTAAAAACATGCTAATGACAAACAAATCATGCTAAACAACATGCTAATCATGTAAGAAACATGCTAATAACATGCTAGTAACATTTTAATCATGCTAGCAACATGCAACCAACATGCTAATCATGTAAGAAACATGCTAACATGATAGTAGCTTGCTAATCATGCTAGAAACATTCTAGCAACATGCTGATCATGTTAGAAACATGCTAACAACATGTTAGCAACGTTAATCATGCTTAAACATGTCAACAAGCTAATCATACTAGCAACATGCTAGCGACATGCTAATCATGCTAACAACATGTTAGCAACATGTTAATCATGCTTAAACATGCCAACAAGCTAATCATACTAGAAACAGGCTAGCGACATGCTAATCATGCTAACAAAATGTTAATTATGCTAGCAACATGTTAGTAACATGTTAATCAAGTTAGAAACATGCTAGTAACATGACAGTAATTTGCTAATCATTCTAGAAACATGCTAACCACGTTAGCAACATGTTAATCATCTAAAACACTGGTAACAACAAGTAATCATTAGAAACATCTTTGGTAACTTGTTAATCATGTTAGAAACATGCTAACAACATGCTAGAAACATGTTCACAACATGCTAATCATGCTAACAACATGCTAGCAACATGCTAACACGTTAGTAACATGCAAATCATGTTAGTAACATGTTAGCAACATGATAGTAACTTGCTAATCATTCTAGAAACATGCTAACAACATGTTAATCATGCTAAAACATGCTAACAACAAGCTAATCATGTTAGAAACAGGCTAACGGCATGCTAATTATGCTAGAAGCATGTTGACAACATGCAAATCTTGGTAACAAATGCTATCAACATGCTAATCATGCTAGCAACATGTTAGCAACAAGCTAATCAAGTTAAAAACATGCTAGCAACATGTTAGTAACTTGTTAATCATCCTAGAAACATGTTAACATGCAAAACATGTTAGAAACATGCTAACAACATGCTAGTGTTCGCTAATCATGCTAGCAACATGTTAATCATGCTAGCAACATGCTATCTATCTATCTATTTATTAAAACTATTTTAAACCAATCTATTTAAGACTGAAAACTTTTAAAATCTTTTCCCAAACTTTCAGTCTTTTTCAAGTCTTGACAAACTTTTTCTAGTTTCTTGTTTTTACATTAATTTGGAAATTCATTGTAAAAATTTGTGACTACAAATTTTAATGTTAGGTGTGATCATTCATTAACTACAAAAAATTAATTGAGTTTTAAAATTAATTGATTAATTGAGTTTAATTAAGATCTATCAATCTATCTATATGTATATAAATGTGTCTGTGGTTGCATTGTATATTTACATTGCATATTTTACATATAAATACTGTCAAAAACCAATAATTAAATCAATAAATGCATAAATGCAAAAAAGTCAAAAACTAAAATATATAAACACATAAATATACAAAGTTTTAACTTTGATTAATTCCATACTTGTTTTTTATTTATTTATTCTGATTCTGTTTTTATTGCAAAGCACTTTGGATCAGTGAGAGGTGTGTAAATCTTGTGCTCTATGAATAAAGCTCGACTTGACTGACCGTCTTCGATGTCAAAGTCAGCGAAGCACAGCTCAGAGCCCTTGTTAGTGATCAGGATTTCTCCGTTCAGGGTGAAGATCATGGATTTGTCCTCCAAGTTGATCATACAACCAACAACGTCACCGGCGTGCCAGCAGCGGCCGAACAGACGACTGCCCATGTGGAGCCGGTGACCCTGCAGAAACAACAACAACAACAACAACAACAACACCACACCTGATGATCAGCAAAAAATGAGTCTCTTATTTAGGATTTCTATCGTTTTCCAGTACAAACATCTAAACATTCTTAAATCAAGATGCAATTTTATGCTCAAAACAAGCAAATATCTGCCAATGGGCTAAGAAAAAAAATTTTATATTAAAGAGAAAACAAAAATAAATAAAATAAAATACAAAGAAAATTTCACAAAAACAAAAATAAAAACAAAAATAAATAAATAAATGTAAAAAAAAATAAAAATAAAAATAAATGAATATATAAATAAATGTAAATAAATTCAAAAAAATATGAAGAAATATACAATACATGTCAAAAAATATTTTTACTTTTATTTTCTCTGTATATTTGTTTATTATTGCTTTGGCAGCAGTCAAATGATCCAGTCTGCTCGGGTCTGATGGTCTTCAGTGTTTCTCGACTCACCCGATGGCCGTCAAAGACGTAGGCTTGGGCGTCCGTTCCCAGCTCCACGTCGGGTTTGCATCCGGGTCGAGCCCAGCCCACCCGCATGTCTCCACCCGTCACCGCCTCAAACTCAAAATACCACTTCCCCATCTTCACGGCGTACGTGCGCTCCACACGGAAGAAACGGATCTTATCGATGCTCAGCCTCTCCACCACGTGACCTGAGGACAGACAAACCATCAGACACACACCCAACACACAGGAAACTAATACACACTGTACTAAACTACCATCACCAAGCTGCTAAACCAGCAGTGGCATCAAAAGCCAAAATTTTTTTTACTGTTCTTGTATGTAAATTGATGTGAGACGAAGCAGCACGTCTGAGATGAACCTTTTAGCCCATTCAAACAGAAAAAATGACCAACATTGATGTTCTCGTGACAGTAACTTCTGGAAATAAAACTACCAACTATCTTTAGCTTGTTAGTATGGAATGCCACAGCTGACAAAATAAGCAATAAATAAATGCATATATAAATGTTACAAAATAATATAGATAAATACAGAAATATATAAACGTAAAAAAAATAAATGCATAAATACATAAAGAAATAAAAAAAAACAGACGTAAATAAAGATTTAAAAAAAAAAAAAAGTCAAACAACAAAAATACACAAATGAACACAAATATACAAAGTTAAAATAACAACAAGAAGTGCACAAATATACAAAATATAAAAGGGGAAAAAATTAAAATATAAAGAAATGTTAAAAAATGCATAAATACAAAGAAATGTAAAAAAAAAAAAGTAAATAAATGTAAAAAAAAAAAATAAAAAAAAAAATAAAAAAAAAAAAAATAAATAAATAAAAAGGCATAAATACATAAATGTCAAAAAACAAAAGCAAATAAAGATTTAAAAAAGTACAAAAAAGAAACAAAAAAGAAAATATATAAAATTAAACTGATGATCATAATAATAATAATAATAATATCAATAAAAACGAAACAAGAAAAAAAAAATAAATATGCAAAGAAATGTCAAAAACAAAAGTAAAAAGATTTTTTAAAAATGTCAAAAAACTAAAATATACAATGAACAAACATACAAAGTTAAAATAATAACAATAATAAATACAGAAACATGCAAAATATAAAAAAGGAAATAAATAAATGTACAAATAAATGTAAAAAAAAATGCATAAATTCATAAAGGAATGTCAAAAAACAAAAGTAAAGATTTTTTTAAATGGCAAAAAAATATATACCAATGAACACAAATATATAAAGTTAAAATAATAATAATAAATACTGAACTATACAAAAAAAACAGGAGAAAAACATGTTAATGTTAAAAAGTGCATAAATACATACACAAAAAACAGTTAATAAATATATAAATAAATGTCAAAAAACTAAAATAATTTACTGCATAAATAAATGCCAAATAAATATACAAAGAACTTAATTAATAAATTTAAAAACAAAGTTCATTTATTTATTATTTTGGCATCTTTGGCGTTCCATACATTAGTTTGAGTGGATCATTTGCTCCTTGATTTGATTCAGTCAATGACCAGCACCTGTTGAGGTTGTGAGTAAAGTTCATGTGTATGAGCTCCATTACCGACAGATTCTCAGAGAATCAATTCAATGAAAACACACAGTGAGATGTGAGCTCAACAAACCCTTACTACTCATTAAACCACCATTAGAGTTAATTCACTCCCTAAACTCCACTAAAACACTGACGAACATCATTAACCCTCAAATGACAACAGATCACTTTCAACTCAAGCTTATTCTAACAAATTAACACGCATCTGTCTTTTATAAATAATACATCCAATATACAAAAAACAAAGCATTAAACAATGAAAACGAATTAAAAACAATAAACACAAAAACAACAACAATAAAAAGAGACTTAAACAAAATTAATAAAGAGCTAAAAAACTGAAAAGAACTGAAATGAAAAGAAACAAAAAGTTCCAGATTTTAGGACATAATGGATTATTATTCAAAATTTGTGAGAAGTGTGGAGAACCAAAAAAAAAAAAACACATTTACTGTATTATAAGATTATGATATTATAATTTATTATAATAACATTAATAATAAATAATAAGCCCAAGAATAACAATAAAACCTAAAATGTAATATATATATTGAGAAGTAATAAAAAGTTTCAGATTTTGGGGATTTAATGGCATATTATTTATCATCAAGAAAAGAGTGTAGTAATTTCTCTCTTTTCATCTCACGCTGATAGAACAACAAAACCTGAAGATATTAAAAAATATATATATATTTAAAAGCTGAAAAAAACCGGAGAAGTAATTAAGAAGCAAAACTTTACAAATCTGAAAAAAAGAAAAGTTAAAAAAAAAAATAAAAAAAAATTGACAACTAGGAAATAATTAAAAATCTGAGGGGGGGATGAAGATTTTTTTTTAATCTGAAAAAAACCCCCCTGAAAATTAAAAAAAAAAAACCTTAATTAAAAATCTCTAAAGTTAGAAAAAAAACTGAGAAGAAACTAACAAGTAAAAAACAAAATGATAAAAAAATTCCAAAAATGTGGGGATTTAATGGCATATTATTTGTCATCAAGAAAAGAGTGTAGTAAATTTCTCTCGTTTCATCTCACACTGATAGAACAACAAAACCTTTTTTTACAATTTTACCTTATTTTAAAAAATAATAATTTATTAATAAAGCTATATAATATAATATAATATAATAAAGCTAAAAAAACAGAAGTAATTAAGAAGCAAAACTTCTTTAAAAATCTTTAAAAAAAAAATTATTACAAATCTGGATTTTTTTTTTTTTAATCTGAAGAAAAAAAAAACCCTGAAAAAAAAAAAAATTGAGAAGTAAAAATAAAAAAATCTTTTAAGCAAAAATTAATACATTAAAATCTGGAAAGTTAGAAAAGAACTGAGAAATTAAAAAAAAAGAAGAGTAAAAATAAAAATTAAAAAACAGAAAAAAAAATTGACAACTGGAAAATAATTACAAATCTGTTAAAAAAAAAAAAGCTCTGTAATTAAAAAAAACCCCTGAGAAATAACTAACAAGTAAAAAATAAAAATAAAAAAGTCCAAAACTGAAGTACTTGAAGTAATGTAAAGGTCTGGTTTTTGTGGCATAATGTGTCATTATGTGTCATTAGTAAAGCGTGCAGACACTGAAGTTCTCACCGGCGTCCTGGTCGGGCGGCTCGACGTTGTACCCGTATCCGATGAGCGTGCGTATGGCTTCCCGCAGGCTGTCGCGGTTTGATTTCTTGGTGCGCTCATCGAGTAAAGCATACGGCACCAGACGAGGGTTACGCTTGCTCTTCACATCCTGCAGAGAGACAGAGACAGAGAGACGCGCCGCCATTGGCTCAGAGCGAAACGCACCGCAGGCCGCCTTCGTTCCGATTGGACGCTCGGCGCTTCTAGCTAATTGAGGAATTAATGGGCCGTCTGTGTTTATTATGAGGGAAACGCCGTGTAACCGTGAGCGATATCCCAGCATCCTCTCTCACCTGCTGGATGCCGTAGGTCCAGCCCTGTTTGATGCGGTCTTTGGCCCAGACGTTGTGAGCGTTTTCTGACAGTTTGTCCACCAGCAGCTCCTGCCCGGCGCTCAGTTTGACCTCAGACAGATCCAGCGGTGACGGCTTATAGCCATTAGACATCATATAACTGCACAAAACACACACACACACACACACACACACACGCCCAATCAAACAACTGCAGTCTACAGCCCTTACAGTCCAGTTCACTTCACTCATAATGAGCCCAACGCAGCATCTATCATCACATAAACCAGCTGGAAAAATCACTGCAGCCTCTACTTCACTCACAACACAATATGAAGTTGCAAAGAAGAGTTATACTAAACAAAAATAAGTGTTGCATTGATTGAAGCACTAAAATTAAAACTAAAAAAAATAAATAAAAACTAAAATTGAACAAAAAATATAAATATAAATAAATTAAACCCAAATAGTCATATTTAAAAAAAAAAACTAATAAAAATGAGAAAAGCTCATAATAAAATTGCTAAATAAAAATGAAAACAAATCCAATATTAAATAGATAATATAAAAACAAAATCCATTTCAAAATATTAATAAAATCTATAATAACAAAAAATACAAATTTCATAAAAAATGAATTAAAACTACTACAAATAAAAATATTTAAAAACAAACAAAAACGAATAAAAATGACAAAAGCACATAATGAAATTACTAAATTCAAATTAAAACAAACTTTAAATATAAAAATAAAATTCAACTGAAATGACTAAAAAAAAAAAAAAATGAAAACATAGCTAGAAATAAATAAAAACTAAAAATGAAATAAAAATGAATTAAAAATAAAAATAAAAAATTAATTTCAACCTAAATATTAATATTAAAAAACTAATAAAAATGACAAAAAAGACAAAAACTTTAAATATAAAAATAAAATCCAATTCAAAATATGAATAAAATGTATAATAATATACAAATAATACTAAAATTACACTGACTGAAGCACAAAAATTACTTGAAAAAAATGAACTAAAACTAAAAGTATAAATAACTCAAACAGTAATATTTAAAAACAAACAAAAAAAACTAATAAAAATGACAAAAGCACATAATGAAATTACAAAAAAATTAAATTAAAATTAAAACAAACTTTAAATATAAAAATAAAATCCAATACAAGATATTCATAAAATTTCTAATAATATATAAATAACACTAAAATGTAGCACTAAAATGATTTATTGGAAATAAATAAAAAGTATAATAAAAAAAAATTAAAATAAAATAAAACAAAAAAATAACTATTTAAACTAAAAATAAATAAATAAACTAAATAAACTAAAAAAAGTAAAGTAATATTACTTTTTAAAAAAAGTAATATTTAAAAACTAACAAAAACTAAAAAAAATAATAATAAAGCACATAATGAAATTACTAAAAACTAAAACAAAAAATAATTTCAACCTAAATAGTATATATTTTTTTTTTTTTTACAAAAGCACAAAATTACTAAAATATTAAAAATGAAAACCAAAACTGTAAATATAAAAATAAAATTATTTCAAACTACAAATTATTTCAAACTTAAATATAAACTATTTCAGCTGTTTCTCCTCCCTTAAATGCTTTAACGACTCAAATGTGGCTCAATATGAATAGAAGCAGATCATGTGTGACGATATATTTATTGAGTGCACGTGAATCGGCTTCATGTTGGAGACTGTGGTTGATTCCAGAGCTTCATAAGCTGAAAGTGAATGTCCTGATCTGAGATCAGCATCTGTTCCCTCATTCGTCACAAACACTCACTTCTTGGGGAGTTTGAGCTTCTTCAGCTCCTCTTCAGCGTTGACTTTGACCTGCACCACGTGACAGCCCAACGCCAGCAGAGTCCTGAAACACACACCACAGCATATACAGCATTACACGACTGACGCGCTGATGCACCTAAAACACAGACGGTGAGAGGAAACGCCGTATCAGCAGACGGGAAACAACGCGGGCTGAAAGAGAGCGTGTCATTAGAGGTTAACGAAGGTTTGGCCAAACTCATATGAAGGTTAATGACGCAGTTATGCGCTCTCGAGACAGAAATAGACATAAATTAGAGCTGCGATTCCGGGACTAAGCACACCCCACACCGCAGTAAACGCAAGCTTGCTGTGATTCAAACACATTTTCCAACTTCTCTCCATCTGGATTGTGATTCTGTATAATGTGCGATGCTTTTACGGCAGTGATTTTATTCTTATTTCATAGAGGATCAGTTCAAGAACCTTTAGACTTACCAAAAACGCTAAAATTAGCAGTCAATAAATTGTACAATTAGAAAACAGTCAAATATTTAAAATGAGAAAGAGACACAACATACAATAAAAAAGACTGAAGTTATTATAATACTGAGTATTATCAATAATATTGAGTTTTGTGTGATTTTTACCCACCGGTTCAATAAATAAGACACAATATTGTCTGTTTCGCTCAGTTTTGCCAATGCAAATATTACCTATTAAAGCCACGGAAGAAGTGTTGTGCATTTCTGATCAACACACAATTTCTGAATGAATCAGCCATTTGAACGAATCAGGTGAAACAATGACTCAATGATTCGGAGTCATTTACCTGATTCATGAATCAATCAGCCATTTGAAGAAATTGATGTACGCTATGTATGGAGCGCCATTAGTGTCAAAAAAACTTCCGTAAAATATAACTCACACAGTTTTGGACTGAATTTTGTTGATGAACATGAATATGTCATCTATTGACAAATCACTGCAGCATGAAAAAATTATCACTTTTTTCACCTGGAAGTGAATGTTTATTTAAGTATAATGAATTTATTTTGCTTGAATAATTTTGTAAAGTAATATCATTGTTTTATTGTTAAACAAATATGTAGGTTTCATGCATTTGAACTGTTTTTGAGCAATCATGAGTTAAAAATGTAAAAGAATTTAATTAAATTCCATTTGTTCCAATGGGGTAATACTGGTAAGTCTCACATAATATGTTATTTTACAATTTCTACAATGATATATGCAAATACGCTTCTCATATATATATATATATATATATATATATATAATTAATCTGCGTTTAATCAAGTGAAACAATGATTCAATGATCCATTCATAAAAGGAGCCATTTACTTCATTCCTGAATCAATCAGCCATTTGAACGAATCAATGTATGCTATATATGGAGCGCCATTAGTGTCAAAATTATCTATGAAGTTATATTAATGTCAATAAACTTCTGTAATGTATATCCTACACGCTTTTGGACTCAATTTTGCTGATGAATGTGTCATCTATTGACGAATCACTGCAGCATGAAAAAATTATCATTATTTTCATCTGGAAGTGAACGTTTATGCAAAAAAAAAAAAAATAGTTTTGCTTGAAAAATTTTGTAGAGTAAAATTTATGTTTGTTTTTTTTTTAATAAATATGTAGGTTTCACACATTTGGACTGTTTTTGAGCAATCATGAGTTATAAATGTAAAAGAATTTAATTAAATTCCATTCGTTTCAATGGGGTTAATACTGATTAATCTCTTACGTTCTTTTTAATTTTACACAATCATATATTTAAATAAAACGTCTCATATACATTTCTTATGCTCATCAAGGCTGCATTTATTTGACCAAAAATACAGAAACAAATGTTAATATTGTGAAATATTATTTCAATTTAAAATAACTGTTTTCTATGTGAATATATTTTAAAATGTAATTTATTTCTGCGATCAAAGCTGTATTTTCAGCATCATTACTCCAGTCTTCAGTGTCACATGATCCTTCAGAAATCATTCTAATATTCTGATTTATTATCAATGTTAAAAACAGTTTTTGCAGTTTTTGTATTTTGTTGGAACCTGTGATTTTTCTCCCCCAGGATTCTTTAACAAATAAAAAGTTGAAAAGAACAGCGTTTATTTAAAATATGAACAATCATCTAAAAGTTTGGGGTCAGTACATTTGCATTCTTTCTTTTTTTGAAAGAAATAAATACTTTTATTCACCAAAGATGTGTTAAATTGATAAAACTTACATTGTTAGAAAAGATTTATATTTTGAGTAAATGCTGTTCTTTTTAACCTTTTATTCAAAGAATCCTGAAAAAAAGAATCACAGGTTCCAAAAAAGCAGCACAACTGTTTCCAACACTGATAATAACAGCAATTAATCAGCATATTAGAATGATTTCTGAAGATCATGTGACACTGAAAACTGAAGTAACAGCTGATAAAAATTCAGCTTTGCATCACAGGAATAAATTATATTTTAAAATATATGAATATACAACACCAATATTTTAAACTGTAATAATATTTCACAATGTTACAATTTTTTCTGTATTTTTGTTTCATTTATTTTGTTATATTTTTCTTATATATAATCTAAACTATATACAGAAGTGTAAAAATGTGTCTTTGAATCTGAAGACTCACTTGTGTTAGGTGTAAGCGTGTGATGTAAACACACGCGTGTGCTGCTCTTACTTGAGTGTTTCGGTGGACATCTGCAGGTTGTAGTTCCTCTCCGTTTCTGGCAGTTTGGAGAAATCCACCAGACACGGGTGCTGCCGCTTGTTATCCTCTCTGATCTGAGAACACACACGAATCAATCAGCGGCACACGCAGAACAACACACGACAACATACAGAGCAGACGAGGAATCCTGACACTTACTGGAGATCATTACTATAACAGAGGGACACAGCAGAATGACTCACACATTCTGCACACGCTCACTATACGGCCACCAGAAGCACTGTGGGAATGTCATGAGTGTTTCTGGGAGTTTTACTAGAGTTGATGAGGATTTTCATCAACCACAGACAGACACACACTCACATGCAGACTAACACTGGATTCATTTACACAAGATTGATTTGAGAAATTCACACTCAGTCACATTATTGATTTGACTGCACTGACACTGAACAAAACTGAACACATCTGAAGAATGACTCTACTGTCTCCTGTAGAACTGCTTTACTTTACTTCTCTTCACTACTGAGTTTGTTTCAAAAATGACAAATTAACAAGAATATTTTCTTCTTTTTCATTAAAGTAAAGCTGGTTTGAAACAGGGTCATTTTAGTGTCTGTAAGAATATATATACACCAGTCTTTAGTAGCACGGGTTTATTTGTAGCAATAGCCAAAAATACATTGTATGAGTCAAAAATCATTAGAATAAAGATCATGCTCCATGAAGATATTTTGCACATTTTCTACCATAAATATATCAAAACTTAATTTCTGATTAGTAGAACTTAATTTGAACAACTTTAAAGGCGATTTTCTCAACATTTAGATTTTTTGCATCCTCATCCTGATTTTTAAATAGTTGTATCTCGACCAAATATTGTCATATCCTAACAAACCATTATTTATTTATTTACTCAATTTTAACAAAATTGACCCTTATGACTGGTTTTGTGGTCTAAGGTCACATATATTTAGCAAAATATATATTTAAATAATACATCTCTTTTTAATTTTTAACAAAAATATAAAATACATATTTTTATTATTTAAATATATATATATATATATAAACATATGAGAAATAATATAGATTTTTATTATTATTTAAATATAGCAATAAATGTATTTAAGAAAACTATGAAAAATATTATTGAATTTGAAAAAAATATATTTAAATGCATTTTCAACAATATATGTAACAAAACTGTAAAGCAAATAAACTTTTTTAAAAATAATAAATTTTTATTATTTTTTTAAATGCATTTAACAAAAATAAGATTTTTGTATTGATTATTTTTTATATTTATATTTTACATTTATATATTTAATATTTTATATTTGTTTTCATTTTAATTAAGATTAAAAACGAATCTTGTTGTTTTTTGACATTCGTTTTTTTTTTATACATATGTCTATATAGTTTTTATTTTTATTTAAGTTTTAGATTTAATTATTTTAATACATCAAGTTAAATTAAAAACTGTTGTATTGGCAACTAGCTGAAATTATTATTTTTTATTATTTATTTTATTTCAGGTAAAGCTTTGTTTAAAGAATTTATTTTAAGACATAAAAATTGTTTTATGGCTTTAGTTTTTGTTAACTATAACAAACCTGCTTTGAAAGAATCTGTATTGTATAAAGCACTAAAGAAATAACATTTTTCCTTAAAAAAAGTTTTTTGTTATTCTACTGGGAATCAGACAAAAATCTTTATAAACAAATGTTGCTTTAAAAAAATTAAAGTGTTCTGGTTCAGTCTCTCAGTCTCTTGAGGTGCAGGAAACACTTTGTAATAATTGACAATGTTAAATTTATTTATGTAGCACCATTAAAACTACAACGAGTAAGTTACATGTAAACAGTTCAGTCTCTCAAGTGACATGAACAATTTCTAATTACAGAATTGCATAACTAAGATTGTTACACAGAATAAGTAAATATGCAAACATAATGTAAATAAATTAATAAAGTTTTAAAATGTGTTCAATTTAGTATTTTGTATGAAACACTTCTAGCTGAACGCTTTTCCTGTCACTGATGTTAAAGATGCACGGATGCATCGTGGCATAAACACGGTCAGAAAGCTGTTATCCTGCTGTCCTGTATTAGATCAAACGCATTGCAGAAGTTCATTGAAGCGTTATCGGTTTACAGTTTGTTACAGAACAAATCAATACAGGAATCAATAATATTTCCAGCCGTTCTTAAACGAATGACCCAGTAACTGCCAAATGACACCGAGAGATTCGGATCGAATGAAATGCTGCAAACGAACGCTAGCGACACAAACAGTCATGATATCGAGACACGTGAAGAGAATCAGTGATTTAAAGCAGAACTGAAGTAGGTGAGGGTCAGACGTCCGCTAACGAGCACTCGTTAAACACGCATTAAACTCTGCGCGCAGCAGCTCAGGCCAAACGGCCCTCACAGTAAAACAGCTGCTCGTTTACAGAGCAGAGATGAGCCATGATGGACAATCAATGACTGAACTCAACACACATTCAGCTGTGCTTTTGATTTCCTGTGTCTTAAAGGGCCCAAAACACGTCCGGCCCTCATAATGCATTCAGCTTATTTTGACCTGGAAGAGATACATAAATATTTCTAAAAATATGCATTGTTTTTACTAAGGGAACAAAACTTTGCAAATGCTTTAAGAGCCTCAAAATACACATTATTTATTTTTTTTCAGATTTTTAAAAATCTTTTTAAAAGACAACTTTAACAAATGTTTCATGTTCGGGTCATTTTGACCCGTGCATTATGGAGCACCGTTAGTGTCAAAAATACTTTTTGTAAAATTATCTATGAAGTTATATTACTGTCAAAAATTCTTTAAGACTCTCAAAATACTTTTTTTTTCAGATTTTTTTTAAAGAGATATAACTATTTAAACTAATGTTGCATGTTCAGTTCATTCTGACCTGTGTATTATGGAGCAAAAATACTTTTTGTACAATTATCTATGAAGTTACATTAGTGTCAAAAATGTTTGCAAATGCTTTAAGAGCCTCGAAATACACAAAAATTAAAAAAAAAAAAATTTAAGAAACATAACTATTTAAACAAATGTTTCATGCTCTGGTTATATTGACCATTGAATTATGGAGAACAGTAAGTGTCAAAAATACTTTGTTAAATTATCTATGAAGTTATATTAGTGTCAAAAATGTTTGGAAATGCTTTAACACCCTCAAAATACACATTGTTATTTTTTCTAGATTTTTTACAATTATTTTTTAAAGAGATATAACTATTTAAACAAATGTTTCATGTTCGGGTCATTTTGACCCGTGCATTATGGAGCATCATTAGTGTCAAAAATACTTTTTGTTTAATTATCTATGAAGTTATATTAGTGTCAAAAATGTTTGCAGATTCTTTAATAAAATACACTTTTTTTCATATTTTTAAAAAAGAATTTAAAGAGATAAAACTATTTAATCAAATGTTTCATGTTCAGGTCATTCTGACCAGTGTATTATGGAGCACCGTTAGTGTCAAAAATACTTTTTGTACAATTATCTATGAAGTTACATTAGTGTCAAAAATGTTTGCAAATGCTTTAAGAGCCTCGAAATACACAAAAATTAAAAAAAAAAAAAATGTAAGAAACATAACTATTTAAACAAATGTTTCATGCTCTGGTTATATTGACCTTTGAATTATGGAGAACAGTTAGTGTCAAAAATACTTTGTTAAATTATCTATGAAGTTATATTAGTGTCAAAAATGTTTGCAGATTCTTTAATAAAATACACTTTTTTTCATATTTTTAAAAAAGAATTTAAAGAGATAAAACTATTTAATCAAATGTTTCATGTTCAGGTCATTCTGACCAGTGCATTATGGAGCATCATTAGTGTCAAAAATACTTTTTGTTCAATTATCATGTAGTTATATTAGTGTCAAAAATGTTTGCAGATTCTTTAAGACTCTTAAAATACACTTTTTTTTCATATTTTTAAAAAAAAAATTAAAGAGATAAAACTATTTAATCAAATGTTTCATGTTCAGGTCATTCTGACCAGTGTATTATGGAGCACCGTTAGTGTCAAAAATACTTTTTGTAAAATTATCTATGAAGTTATATTACTGTCAAAAATTCTTTAAGACTCTCAAAATACTTTTTTTTTCAGATTTTTTTAAAGAGATATAACTATTTAAACTAATGTTGCATGTTCAGTTCATTCTGACCTGTGTATTATGGAGCAAAAATACTTTTTGTACAATTATCTATGAAGTTACATTAGTGTCAAAAATGTTTGCAAATGCTTTAAGAGCCTCGAAATACACAAAAATTAAAAAAAAAAAAAATTTAAGAAACATAACTATTTAAACAAATGTTTCATGCTCTGGTTATATTGACCATTGAATTATGGAGAACAGTAAGTGTCAAAAATACTTTGTTAAATTATCTATGAAGTTATATTAGTGTCAAAAATGTTTGGAAATGCTTTAACACCCTCAAAATACACATTGTTATTTTTTCTAGATTTTTTACAATTATTTTTTAAAGAGATATAACTATTTAAACAAATGTTTCATGTTCGGGTCATTTTGACCCGTGCATTATGGAGCATCATTAGTGTCAAAAATACTTTTTGTTTAATTATCTATGAAGTTATATTAGTGTCAAAAATGTTTGCAGATTCTTTAATAAAATACACTTTTTTTCATATTTTTAAAAAAGAATTTAAAGAGATAAAACTATTTAATCAAATGTTTCATGTTCAGGTCATTCTGACCAGTGTATTATGGAGCACCGTTAGTGTCAAAAATACTTTTTGTACAATTATCTATGAAGTTACATTAGTGTCAAAAATGTTTGCAAATGCTTTAAGAGCCTCGAAATACACAAAAATTAAAAAAAAAAAAAATTTAAGAAACATAACTATTTAAACAAATGTTTCATGCTCTGGTTATATTGACCATTGAATTATGGAGAACAGTAAGTGTCAAAAATACTTTGTTAAATTATCTATGAAGTTATATTAGTGTCAAAAATGTTTGGAAATGCTTTAACACCCTCAAAATACACATTGTTATTTTTTCCAGATTTTTTACAATTCTTTTTTAAAGAGATATAACTATTTAAACAAATGTTTCATGTTCGGGTCATTTTGACCCGTGTGTTATTGAGCATCATTAGTGTCAAAAATACTTTTTGTACAATTATCTATGAAGTTATATTAGTCAAAAATGTTTGCAAATGCTTTAAGAACTTCAAAATACACATTATATAATTTTGTCTGATTTTTTACAATTATTTTTTAAGAGATATAACACACAATTGGTCATTTTGACCTGGCTATGAATGGAGCGCCATTAGCGTCAAAATTATCTATGAAGTTATATTAGTGTCAAAAAGTGTTTGCAAACGCTTTAAGAACATCAAAATATTTTTTATGATTTTTAAAAAAAAAAAATTAAGAGATATAACGCACAATTGTGTTCGGGTCATTTTGACCCGGCTATGTATGGAGCGCCATTGGTGTCAAAATTATCCATGAAGTTCTATTGGTGTCCAAAACCTTCTGTAAAATATATTTAGTCTTTTCCTCATCTCTCACACACTTTTGGACTGAATTTTGTTAATGAACACGAATATGTCATCCATTGACGAATCACTGCAGCACGAAAAATGTACCACTTTTTTCATCTGAAAGAGAAAGTTTATGGAAAATGAATTTATTTTGCTCAAGTTTTGTAGAGTAATTATTTATTTATTTATTAGAAATAAATATGTAGGTTTCATACATTTAGAGATTTTTTAAGCAGTGATGAGTTATAAAATTTAAAAAAGAATTTAAATTAAATTCCATTCATTCCAATGAGGTTAATACTGGTACTTCTCACAGTATATTTTAAATTATATTTATACAATGATATATACATATATACACATTTCTAATAATTTTTCATATTTTTTTTATTAATAAAAAGGGATTAACGCAGTAATAACACTCAATACTTTGACACTTTTTTACATTCACTCATTAATGAGACTCAGATCAGATACTATTTGGTTTTAGTTGAAAAATATGAAGTTATGACCGTTTTATAAAATAACGAAACTAGTCTAAAGTTGTCAAATGCATTATGAGGGTTAAAGACACCCGAGACAAATCAACGTGTTTACCGGCCCCTTATTTCTGAGTAAATCAATCACATCAATGACACTACATGAAGATGACGGGTCTGATCTGGACGGCACAATGACGGGATGATGGTTATAAGTCACTTACCCTCTGTTTTAATTGAAGAGCAAATTATAAAAGAGAAAGCAAAACGATGCACTCAACAAACGACGAGCACAAGTCACGTGATACACAACTTCTGTAAATCAGCGCGTGTTTGTGTGATTGTGGGAGCGATACCTTCCCGTAAGACCAGCCCAGCTCGATCTTGTTCATTCCCCACAGCTCATGGATGTTCTCCGCCAGACGATCTCGAACCTTCTCCAGATGAGGAGGCATCACGATCTGAAATTATTCATTTTAATTAAAATGATTTCATTTAAATATTTGACCTAATTATTCAAATGCAATTTAATATGAATTTAATTAAATTCAGATTTGTTTTTATTTGAATTTAAATAATATAAATGTCATTAAAATTAAATGTACATAATTGCCCACTCACACCTGAACCACATATAGGATAAAAAAAAATAAAAAAATTTAAAAAATTAAAAATAAAATAATTTACCCCCTTTTTATTTTTAAATTATATATTTCGTCCAAAGATTTAATCTCTGCGAATAACAGATCATGTCTCCTTTTTCTTGTTTTAATGTCACAAAATGTGTTTAGATTTATGCTTAAAACAAGAAACACATTTTTCATATTATCTTACACAATATAATAACATAATTTTAATACTATAAAATTAATTAATGCAGTAATTTTTTTGGATTTTTAATCATGTAATTTAACATTTGACAATAAATAAAAAGTAACAATAAAAATAGCTCAATTTAACTCAAACTTAATTAAATGAAAATTTTATTTTATTGGATTTTTAATCATGTAATTTAACATTTGACAATAAATGATAAAGTAAGAATAAGAACAGCTCAATTTAACTTAAACTTAATTTAATTCAAATTTAATTTAATTGGATTCTTAATTTAATTCAAATTTAATTTTATTGGATTTTTAATCATGTAATTTTACATTTGACAATAAATTAAAAGTAACAATAAAAATAGCTCAATTTAACTTAAACTTAATTTATTTCAAATCTAATTCAACTGGATAACCAATAACATTAATGTAATTTTTTTAAATAAAGTAACAATAAAAATATCTCAATTTAATTTAAACTTAATTTATTTCAAATTCAATTTTATTGGATTTCAATAATGTAATTTAACATTTGACAATAAATAAAATTAGCAATAAAAATAGCTCAATTTAACTTAAACTTAATTTATGTAATTTAATTGAAATCTTAATTTAATTAAACATTTGACAAAAAAAAGTAACAATAAAAATAGCTCAATTTAATTTAAACTTAATTCAAATTTAATTTTATTGGATTTTTAATCATATAATTTAACATTTGACAATAAATTAAAAGTAACAATAAAAATAGCTAAATTTAACTTAAACTAATTTTATTTCAAATGTAATTTTATTGGTTTTCGAATCATGTAATTTAACATTTGACGATAAATAAAATTAGCAATAAAAATATAAATAATTAAATTTTAAAATAATTAAATATTACATATTTGACCAAAAAAAAAAAAAAACGTAACAATAAAAATAGCTCAATTTAACTTCAACTTAATTTATTTCAAATTTAATTTTATTGGATTTTTAATCATTTACTTTAACTAATTAGCCAATTAATTTTTTTTTTTACTTGATAAAAATTATTATTATTATTTTTTAACTTGGAAAAAAATGCTCAATTAATTTTATCTAAATTTAAATTAATTTTATTTGAATTAGAAAAAATTATTTTAAATAATTACCCATTTTAATTTGAATTATTAATTTAATTTTAATTTAATTAAATCCTAAATGTCCGCAGCCACACGTGCAGGCCAAAATATGATTCTTTTATAATCTGTCCAAAGATTGAGTCTCTGTGAAGAACAGATCACGTCTCTTTGTCTTAAAGTCACAAAATGTGTTTTTGCTTATGTTTAAAACAAGAAAAGCAATGTGTGGATGAGTGTGTGTACCTGAGACGTGTCCACAGGTTTGGGAATGAAGGAAGTCTGTGAGGTGAAGTGCGTGTTTCCCAGTAAATCTCTGACTCCTTCCGCGTCTCTCTTGTATTCTTTGACCGGTTCGACCCTCATCTTCTCTTTGGGCAGCAGAGCCTCGTAACACGGCGCGTAACCCGACGGCGGCAGGAACTTGAAGTCTCCGTGACGACCGCCCAACAGGAAGCGCACCCTGAGACGACAGGAGAGACGTGAGACGCGCGTCCATCAGTGACTCGCGTGCGGCGCGCAATCTGTGTTTGACGTACTTGACGCCGGCGGAGAAGCTGACCACGGGGAAGAAGAGACCGTCGATGTTGAAGTTCTCGAACATTCCCTGCACCGGCTGCCCGTTGATCCTGAAGGAGATGCTGGGAGCGTTCAGATCCATGCAGCAGCTCACCACGTCATCCGACGCCAACAGGTGCTGCTTCACGGACGCCACCGTCCTCGGGATTCGGCCTGCATCAGGACCAAAGACAGAACGCAGTGAAACACAGACAGCTGCCTACATAGACGACAACACTGGCCAAAACACTAAATACCAAAATGATTTCAAAATATGATTTCAAATAATGTGTTAAATTTAAAAATAAAAAATAATAATAATAGTAAAAAGTTCATAAATTTCATTTGAATTTACTTTAATTATATTTTAAATTTAATGTTTTAAATTATTTTGCATTAATTTTACTGTATTAAAAATTATTTAATTTTTTAAAAATAATCATCCAATATTTTAGCGTAATTTACATTAAATAATCATAGACAAAATTATACATAATTTATGTCTAAATAATTGCCCAATATGGTAATTTAAATAAATCAACCAATATTTTAAATTAAATATGCACACAATATTTTAGCTTAATTTACTCTAAATAACCACCCAATATTCTAAATTATTTAATTTACATAAACTCTCAATATTATTTTGAAGTATTTTAATTTTAATTTAAATTATTTCAATAATCCCCCTAATATTTTAAATATCCAACCAATATTTTAATTTAAATAATTAAATTTACATAAACTCCCAATATTAATTTAAACGCAATTTTAATTTATAACATCTAAATAGTTGCCAAATATTGGTTAATTTAAATAAATTAACCAATATTTTAAATTAAATACACAATATTTTAGCTTATTTTAAATAATCACCCAATATTCTAATTCAAATTATTTAATTTACATAAACTTTTATTATTAATTTAAGTATTTAATTTATTTATTTATTCATTAAGTATTATTTTTTTATAATTTTTTTATTATTTAAATAATCTCACAATATTTTAAATAACTAATATTTTAATTTAAATAATTAAATTTACATAAACTTCCAATATTGCTTTCAACTTAATTTTAATTTGTCTAAATAATTGCCCAACATTTTAATTTAAATAATTTAAATAAATCAACCAATATTTTAATTTAACTACTCAACCAATTAATTAAATTAAATTCAATTAAATTGTCCAGTATTTCTGGCTGACATGTATTTTATTCTTATTAGAGCAGGATTTATTTTTAATAATTCATTTTTAATTATTTATTAATTTAACACCATATCAGCTTATTTTCAGGCTTATTTTCATGGAAGCTTAGAGTTTCAGAAATTAAAATAATCATAATAGCGAAAATAAAAATATAAATACACAAAATATATATATTATAAAAGCAGCCTCTCTTATTTATTTATTTATTGAAAACCGTATCAGTAGCAAATACTGTTTTAATAGCAACTCATAGTAGTGGAAATTAAAATAACCATAATAAAATTAAACAAAACTACATACATGATTTAACAGAGCAGTCTTATTTATTTATATATTTGCTTATTTATTTATATACTTATTTATTTACTTACTAGACATTCATTGTAAACTGTGTCTCTTTTCTGGTAACCAGCACTATTGTACAACACAAAGACTTGCTCCCTACATAGAGCGCTTCAGATCAGAAGACTTAAGGAAACATTTCAGTAAGTGTGCTTCCTCAGAAGTCAGCCGTCTATGTAGTGAGCGCAGTGCTGTCGTACCTGACCACAGGTGCAGTCCATCGAAGCCGTACGAGTAGAGATCGTCCCCGACGCCGTTCCCGCCCCAGCCCTCTCCGCCGCCCGGGTAGGGAGCGTAACCTTTAGTGGACGCCCAGCCGACCCGCAGGTGCGACGGCTCGCCCGTCAGGAAGTGATCCACATGATCGATCATCAGCTCAAAATACCACTTCCTGTACTGGGCGGAGCCTTCGCTGACTCCTACGAAGATATTGGGCCTCATGCTACAAATACAACACACACATTAAAATAATTAAAAGTAAATATTTTATAAATCAAATTTAGACTAAATCATCAGAAATAAATATATACACATTTTATATAAAGAAAATTAATTTATATGACCAAAAATAAATACATTTTAAATAAATAAAATTGACAGTTAATCACAAGAAATAAATAAATAAACTCACATTTAACCATCATCAATAAATAATTTACAAAAGGTAACAATTTATAAGTAAATAAAATTTCTATGAAATAAATAACCATGAACAGATTTACATTTGATCATCATTAAAAAAAAAATTAATAAATTAATACATAATTGAAAAAAATACATGTGCAGTTAATCGTAATTAAATAGTTAAAATACAATGTTTTATAAAACAAACGTATATCAGACATAAATAAAACATAAATAAACAATAAATTTTATATAAAGGAAATAGATGTACATTACCAAAATAAATAAACTATAAATAAACAAACAAACTCATATTTAACCATCATAAATAAATATTGAAAATAGATTTATAAATAAATTAAATGTATATGAAAATCACCATAAACAGATTTACATTTAATCATCATTAATCAAATTAACAATAAATTAATAATTGAAAAAATGTTAATCATAGTTAAACAAATTTATATTAAATATAAATAAGATATAAAAGAGAAATAAAACGTGAATAAACAATATATTTTATATAAAAGAAATACATTTATATTACCAAAAATAATTAAGTTATATATAAATAATATATATAATACATAAAATACAGTTAATCACAACAAATGAATAAATAAATAAATAAATAAACAAAAACTCAATATTTAACCATCAGACATAAAAAATTAAATGTATGTAACAATTTATAAATAAATTAAATTTACATAAAATAAATCACCATAAACAGATTTACATTTAATCATCATTAATAAAATGTGTATTGTGAAAAGCGCTATACAAAATAAACCTGAATATAATTAAATTAATAAATAGCTGAAAAACTAAATGTGCAGTTAATCATAATAAAACAATTAAAATACAGTATTAAAAAAAAAAATTATATTAAATTATCAAAAATAAAATATGAATAAGCAATACTTATATAAAGGAAATAATTTAATATTACCAAAAATAAATAAAATTACAGTTAATCACAATAAAAATACATAAATAAACTCATATTTATTGATAAAAAAAAAAATACATAATTTTTGTTGTTGTTGTTTTTCCCACATCATGAACACCTCTGACCTCTGGACGTCGTTGACGAGTCGCGTCTGCAGCAGCAGGTCTCGTTTGGGCAGCAGGTGATCACAGATCAGGTTCTGATTGGCTCTGACAGCGACTCCGTTACACACACACAGAGAGCACAGGACGTCCAGGATCTGAGACACATTCACACAAACACAATGAGCTCCAAAACCACCTGTACACTACCTTTACCCATAAACACTGATATTAATGTACGTCTGCTGCAGTTATTACAGCTATAAGAGCTCATGCTCAAGAAACAGAAACTCCTCAAGGAGAATCAAGGCGACAGAATGACCTTGTGGTTGCGTCCGTGTTTGTAGAGCAGAGAGATGATGGTTTTGATGTGTCCTCTCTGGATGATGTTCAGAGCTTCTGGACTTTCAGTCAGAATACAGTGAAGAACCTCCAAGATCCCTGAGACGCCAAGAGACGACATAAGACGATAGACCATAACATTAGAAATAAAACATATTTATATTTAATCACATAAATGAATTAATTAATAAATAAATAAATAAATAAATGCAAGTAAATAATACATTTTAAATAAATAAACAAATTTAATTTAATTTAAGCATAACAGAAAAACTTAAACAATATAAATGACCTAAAATGTAGAGTTAATGACCATAATTAAATAAAAAATAAAAAAATATATTAATTATAAATGAACAAAACACACATGTATTAAAAATTAATTAATAAAACACATACATTTATATTTAATCTCACAAACAAATAAATAAATAACATGCAAGTAAATAATACATTTTAAATAAATAAAACAAATTTATATTTAAGCACAACAAAAAATATAAATCAAATTAATGACCAAAAATGTATAGCTAATGACCACAAATAAATACATAAATAATAAAAAATAAAAAATATTAATTATAAAATAAAAAACACAAATTTATTGAAAAATAATTATAAATAAAACACATACATTTATATTTAATCACATAAATAAATAAATAACATCCAAATAAATAATACATTTTAAATAAATAAAACATATTTATATTTAAGCATAACAAAAAATGTAAATACTATAAATGACCAAAAATGTGCAATTACTATAAATAAATAAAATTAATTATAAATAAAACACATCCATTTATATTTAATCAAATAAATAAATAAACAAATAGCATGCAAGTAAATAATACTTTTTACATAAATAAAACTAATTTTAATTTAAGCATAACAGAAAAATTAAACAATATAAATGACCAAAAATGTAGAGTTAATGACCATAAATTAAAAAAAAAAAAATTATAAACAAACAAAACACAAATGTATTAAAAATGAATTATAAATATAACGCATACACTTTTAAGCATAACAAAATATAAATAATATGACCAAAAATGTAGTTAATGTCCATGAATAAATAAACAAATAAACTTTTATTTAACCATCATAAATAAATAAATTACTTAATTTTAATGATGTTTTTTTTTCCTAAACATCTCAGTCCTTTTTATTGAAATGAAATGTAAAGAGATTTCACTAAATCTTTAAAAGAAGTCTCTTCTTCTCACTAAGACTGTATTTATTTGATCCAAAAAAATGTAAAAACCATGAAATATTATTGCAATGTAAAACAGCTGTTTCTATGTGAATGTGTGTTAAACTGTAATTTATTTCTGTGATGTGCAGCTCAATTTTCAGCATCATTACTTCAGAAATCCTTCTAATATGCTGATTTGCTGCTCAACAAACATTTCTGATTATTAGCAATGTTGAAAACATTCATATTTTTGTGGACACTTTGATGCATTTTATTTTTCAGGATTCCCAGATGAATAGAAAGCTCAAAAGAACAGCATTTATTTAAAACAGAAATCTTGTGTCACATTATAAATGTCTTTACTGTCACTTTTGAACAATTTAATGCATCCTTGATGAATAAAAGTGTTTTATTGTACACTTAAAGTGTTTTTCCACTACAGCACATGTACCTGAAGACGACTCGAGTCTCTCGAGTTTGCTGACCAGCCAGTCCAGGTTGTGTGAGAACTGTGTGCAGTTGTTCCTGTTCCCGCGGATGAGAGCGGCTGCGACAAACACAAGCACACAATTAAACGTTAAACCTGCGGCTGCGTCATCACAGCAAACACAAACGCTCCCGCCTTCCTAATGTCACCTCCTTCAAGGACGGAGACGCAGCTCCTCAAGGAGCCGCACAGCTGCCGTCACGCATGACGATGAGCCGAACGACCGCCTCACCTGACAGATGGAGACCAAGGACAGAGAGCGAACCCTAAACTCACTCAACACTCGTGTGTGTGTGTGTGTTTGCTGAAGGAGGAAGATTGGACCTGAGACGTGATTATCACATTAATCTGCTCCTCTGTGAGCAGTAATCACTCTTCAGAAAGTCGCACCTCAACGTCTAAAATCAGAGCACCGAACACATGATGAGCCTCATCACACTTTCAGTGTGTGTGTGTGTGTTTGGTCAGTAACTTTCAGAACCAAACTACAAAAACACCTTGTACAGAAATCCACATGATGACCAACTACACGCTACAAACACCACATGTGAGGGACGGAGGGGTGGATGGATGGATAAATTATTCATTTATTTAAAATAAAAAAATCTTATTTTTGTTCAATTAATTTAAATAATAACAATAAAATAATTGCTGTTACATATATTGTTGAAAATGCATTTAAATAATATAGATATTTTTTCAAATTTAATAATATATTTTTATAGTTTTCTTAAATACATTTATAGCTATATTTAAATAATAAAAATCTACATTATTTCTCATATGTTTGTTAAATGTATTTATAAATATGTTTAAGTATGTAATGTATTTTATATTTTTGCTAAAAATTAAAAAGAGGTATATTATTTAAAGATGTTTTGCTAAATATATGTGACCCTGGAACACAAAACCAGTCATAAGCATCAATTTTTTTTTAAACTGAGTGAAATAAATAAATAAATAAAGAAATAAATAAAAAGAAATATGTATTTTATGTTTTTGTTAAAATTAAAGAGACATGTATTATTTACATATATTTTAATAAATATGTGTGACCCTGGACAAAACCAGTCATAAGAGTCAATCTTAAATTGATTAAATAAATAAATAAATAAATAAATAAATAAATATGTATTTTACTTTTTTTTTTTTATTAAAAGAGATGTATTATAAGGGTCAATTTTAAAAAATTGCGCAAATAAATAATAAATAATACATTTATTAATAAAGTAATGATAAATAAATAAATAAATAAAAATATGTATTTTTTTTATTTTTCTAAAAAATTAAAAAGAGATGTATTCTTTAAATATATTTTGCTAAATATATGTGACCCTGGAACACAAAACCAGTCATAAGCGTCAATTTTTTTTTAAACTGAGTGAAATAAATAAATAAATAAATAAATAAATAAATAAATAAATAATTAAAAATCTGTTTTTTACTTTTTTTGTTTATTAAAAAGAGATGTATTATAAGGGTCATTTAAAAAAAAAAATGTAAATAAATAAAAATTAATTAATAAAATAAAAATAAATAACTAAATTTTAAAAATCTAAATTTATTTTGTCTAAAAAATTAAAAAGAAATGCATTATTTAAATATATTTTGCTAAATATAAGTGACCCTGGAGCACAAAACCAGTCATAAGGGTCAATTTTTAAAAAATTGTGTAAATAAATAAGAAATTATAATTTCAATAATAATAAATAAATGTATTTTTTTTATTTTTGTAAAAAATTGAAGAGATGTATTATTAACATATATTTTGCTAAATATATGTCACCCTGGACCACAAAACCAGTCATAAGGGTCAGTTATTTTAAATAAGTAAATAAATAAATAAATAATATCTATTTTATATTTTTGTTAAAAATTAAAAAGAGATGTATTATTTACATATATTTTGCTAAATATGTGTGACGCTGGACCACAAAACCTGTCATAAGGGTACTTTTTTTTAATAAAGTAAGTAAATAAATAAAAAAAAATGTGAAAAAAAAAAAAATAAAAATATTGAGAAAATCAACTTTAAAGTTGTCCAAATGAAGTTCTTAGCAATGCATATTACTAATCAAAAATTAAGTTTTGATATATTTACAGTAGGAAATTTACAAAATATCTTCATGGAACATGATCTTTACTTAATATCCTAATGATTTTTGGCACAAAAGAAAATTTTGACTGACACAATGTATTTCTGACTACTGGTTTTGTGATCCAGGGTCACATATTTATAAATGTATTTAAAATAAAAAATAGTTCACATTTTGCTAAATATGAAAATGTATTATAAATATTATAAATATATTAAATAAAAATATCAACCTATTATAAATAAAGATTTAAATATATTTGTTGAAACGCATTTAAATAATAGTTTTTATAGTTTTTTAATAAATGCATTCATATATAAATAATAATAAATAAATAAATAAATATGTTTTTTTTTTTTTTTAAATTAAAAGAGATGTATTATAAGGGTCAATTTTAAAAAAATTGTGCAAATAAATAATAAATAATACATTTATTAATAAATTAATAATAAATAAATAAATAAATAAAAATATGTATTTTTTTTTTATTTTTCTAAAAAATTAAAAAGAGATGTATTCTTTAAATATATTTTGCTAAATATATGTGACCCTGGAACACAAAACCAGTCATAAGGGGCCAATTATTTTAAATGGAGAAAATAAATAAATAAATAAATAAATAATTAAAAATCTGTTTTTTTTACTTTTTTTTGTTTATTAAAAAGAGATGTATTATAAGGATGTGATCCAGGGTCACATATTTATAAATGTATTTAAAATAAAAAATAGTTCACATTTTGCTAAATATGAAAATGTATTATAAATATTATAAATATGTTAAATAAAAATATCAACCTATTATAAATAAAGATTTAAATATATTTGTTGAAACGCATTTAAATAATAGTTTTTATAGTTTTTTAATAAATGCATTCATATATAAATAATAATAAATAAATAAATAAATAAATATGTTTTTTTTTTTTTTTAATTAAAAGAGATGTATTATAAGGGTCAATTTTAAAAAAAATTGTGCAAATAAATAATAAATAATACATTTATTAATAAATTAATAACAAATAAATAAATAAATAGAAATATGTATTTTTTTTTTATTTTTCTAAAAAATTAAAGAGAGATGTATTCTTTAAATATATTTTGCTAAATATATGTGACCCTGGAACACAAAACCAGTCATAAGGGGCCAATTATTTTAAATGGAGAAAATAAATAAATAAATAAATAAATAATTAAAAATCTGTTTTTTTACTTTTTTTTGTTTATTAAAAAGAGATGTATTATAAGGATGTGATCCAGGGTCACATATTTATAAATGTATTTAAAATAAAAAATAGTTTACATTTTGCTAAATATGAAAATGTATTATAAATATTATAAATATATTAAATAAAAATATCAACCTATTATAAATAAAGATTTAAATATATTTGTTGAAACGCATTTAAATAATACTTTTTTAATAAATGCATTCATATATAAATAATAATAAAAATGCATTCATATATAAATAATAATAAAAATGCATTTAATTAATCATCTCATATTAGCTTAAAGAAATAGATTGGCACATTTACTTAAGTTTAGATAATAGTTTTAGATAACATTGTATTTATGTGCATGTATTTGTGCTCTCTATCAGTGTTTCACAGGGGTTCCCAAGGACACGAGTTGAGACTAGATGAACTAGAAGATTATTTGAAAGTTCGCCACATTCCCAGTGAATGTTTATTCAGGATCAGAAGTAACGCTGCTAACGAGACACTGAAACTAATGAGCGATCGTGTTCTTACCCAGCAGCTCATAGAGCAGGTTGAGAATGTCTTTCCACGCGGCTCCGGCCTCTTCGCCCGCACACTCGCCGAAATGAGCCGCGCTGTTATAAACGCTCAAGCGGTCGATGCAGCTGGACACCAGAGACAGCATCCCCTGAAACACACACACACACATTACCCAGAGTGCACTGCTGCGCTCAGCTGACACAATCACTGCTGAAGATGATTGATGACGCTCTGAAAAACCTGAGGAATCAACTGCAGTGAAACACAAACGTGAGCAGCTTCATCTCTGCAGATTCATTCAATTACTCGTTTAGTTTAATAAAGGCAGAGCTTCTTAATAAACATGCACTGGATATTATATATAGAAAAACACTTTTTTTATCCTTCTGCATTGCAAAATGTGAGTTTTGTCCTGTTTTTGCAATGCAAACTTAAATTAAGATACATTTGAAGCAAAATTACATAAAGTCATGTTTTCTGACAAATAAAATAAAATAAAATAAAGTGATTTTATGCTTAAATTGAGAAAAATTACCTGCCACTGCAAATAGTTACCTGCAAATTGTTTTATTTTTCTGACCCCATTTTTTAAATATAAACTCAATTACTTTTATGAATTTCCCAGAAAACAAGACATTTGTCATTTTTTCAAGTAAATGTACTTAATTTAAGAACTATTAGACATTTATACTGGAAAACAAGACACAAATACAGAGTAGGAAAAAAAAAATTCCTATACTTTTATTAAATATTTAAAAAAGGTATTTAAATAATAATAAGGATTTATTTATTTATTTGTTTGTTTGTTTTTTTTAATTAATATATCTCTAAATATATTTATAACAACAATAAATATGCATTTATTTTTTGGTTAAATACAAAAAAGTATATATTTTGTTAAATATATTTCTAAATGCATTTAAACAATAAGAAAATATTGTTCATATTTTTGTTAAATATGTTTTTAAATATATTAACGTGTTTTACTTTTCCTTTTAAAATTAGTTTATTTTTCTAACCCCATTTTTAAGACTACGCTGAATTAATTTAGATCAATTTATCAGAAAACAAGACGCCCTGTTTTACATCATTTTGCTTTTCAAGTAATGTATTTAATTTAAGAATTATTGGAAATTTGTGCTGGAAAACAAGACAAAAATACTGAATAGGAAAAAATATACATTAGTTAAATATTTAGAAATATATTTAAACAATAAAAATGCATGTATTAATTTCTTTGTTAAAGCATTATATTTCTAAATTTATTTACATAATAAAAAAGTATTTTTCATTTTTTTGTTACATATAATTTTTAAATATATTAACTTTTGTTTCCTTTTCCTTTAGAAATTAGTTAATTTTTCTAACCCCATTTTTAAGAATAAACTGAATTAAGGTGAATTTCTCAGAAAACAATACTTAGTATTTTACATCATTTTACTTTTCAAGTAATGTATTTGATTTAAGAACTATTAGATATTTGTACTGGAAAACAAGACAAAAATATTGAATAGGAAAAACTATACTTTTGTTAAATATTTAAACGTATTCAAATAAAATATCTTTTTATATTTTTCTAAAATAAATATATTTATAAATATATTTAAACAATAAAAATGCATTTACTTATATTTTTGAAAAAAGCATTATATTATTTCTAATATGCATTTAAATAATAAGACAAATATTTTTAATATTATTAATATTAATTTTAATATTTTTTACTTTTCCTTTTTTAAAATTATTTTATTTTCAAACCCCATTTTTAAGAATAAACTGAATTGAGGTGAATTTCTCAGAAACTATTTGATTAAAGAACTATTAGATATTTGTACTGGAAAACAAGACAAAAATACTGAATAGACAAAAAATACTTTTGATAAATATTTAGAAATGTATTCAAATAAAACATTTATTTCATATCTTTGTTAAATGAATATATCTATAAATATATTTAAACAATAAAAACTGCATTTACTTATTTCTATTAAACAAAAAAGTATATTTCCAAATGTATTTAAACAATATGAAAAATATTATTTTTATTTTTTGTGAAATGCATGTATAAATACGTCAACATTTTTACGTATCCTTTTAAAAATGGTTTATTTTTCGAACCCTATTTTTAAGAATAAACTTAAAAAAATTAAAACTAATTCAACTTTAAAACTCAAAATTTCTCAGAAAACAAGACCTCCCATTTTACATCATTTTGCTTTTCAAGTAAATGCACTTGATTTGTAATAAAGTCACGTCAGTGTTGCAACCATACAACATCAATTGATTCACTAAAAAAAAAAAAAAAATAACCACACTTTCGACATCCCATAATCGATAGCTGTAACTTTAAAACAGTTATGCAATGCAAAAGCAAAAGAAAACAAAGCTTTGTTGTGCTGACAGAAAATGCAGCATGAAAACAATGGCGCGTTGACGCACTCTTTCAGACAAAGTCTTGGCCGCCGCGTTCTCGTCTCCTGAGGAGAGCACTTACTACGACAAGGATCAAACGCGGCGTGTCGTCAGCTCACCTCCTGCTTGAAGAGGTTCTGTCTGTTCTTCAGGGAGCGCAGCTTGATCTGTTTCTTCTCGTGCTCCAGCTCGGCGTCAGGCAGTCTGAAGTAGGCGATCAGGTCGTTGAGCGTCTGGAGAACCTCCTCGATGGGCAGAACCACAGACGAGCGGTTCTTGGCGCTCAAACCGTCCAGCTCTCTGCGTGAACGGATCAAATGCATGAATGTAAATGCATAAATGTTCACTGACCTAGTGACATTATCAATTTGACAGCATTGACACTATCGGATGAGAACCACACAATCTGAACTGATCTGAATAATGATTTAAAACTAGCAATCGACTGAAATATCAGGCAGGTTAAGCTGTTTATTAAACATTTACTACAAAATCTCAGACCATCTTGAACATATGGAAGCTTGTTATCGGATAAAAAATAAATTAATTAAAAATTAAATAAATAAAAGGTAATTGCCCCTTTTTTCCCCTCACAATTCTGATGTTTTTTTCTTGCAATTCTGACTTCTTTGTATCTTATAATCGCTAGATGTAAACTCATAAGAAAAAACAATTCAGAGACGTAAACTCAAAATTCTGAGGGGGGAAATTGTCTGAATTGTGAGACAAACTCAGAATTTGAAGAAAAACCCCCCATCAAAACCTTGAGACGTCTTGAGACGTGAACTCGTCAAAAAAACGTCAAAAACATGAGACGTAAACACAATTCTGAGAAAAAAAAAAAAAACAATTCTTAAAACACAAACCTCAAAAAAGGCGTAAACTCAGAATTCAGAGGGGAAAAAATTGTGAGACAAACTTAGAAGTCTAAGAAAAAAATATTAAAATCTTGAGACATGAAAATTGAGACGTCACGTCTCAATAACTTTGCAAAAAACGTCAAAAAATAAAATGGGGAAAAAAATAATAAAATCATTAGACAGAAAACGTAGAATTCTATGAAAAAAGTAAAAAAAAAAAAATCACAAGACATAAACAGAATTCTGAGGAAAAAAACAAAAACAAAAATGGTGAGACAAACTCAATTCTGAGAAAAACATCAAAATCTGGAGACAATATCTTAGAATTCTATTTCTCAATTTTGAGACGTCATGACACGTGAACTCACAACTTTGCAAAAAACGTCAAAAATAAAATAATGGGAAAATTATTATTAGACATGAAACGCAGAATTCCATGAAAAAAGTAAAAAAAAATAAAAAATAAAAAAAATCACGAGACGTAAACAGAATTCTGAGGGGAAAAAAAAACATCGAAATCGAAGGGGCGTAAACTCAAATTCTTAGAAAAACTAATTTTGAGACATCATGACATGTAACTACATTAGGTGAGATATAAACAGAATTCTAAAAAAAAGAATTTTGAGACGTCTTGAGATGTGAACTCACAATTTTGTGAAAAACGTCAAAAATGTGAGACATAAATTCTGAGGGAAAAAATGAAGGCAAAATTGAGACGTCTTGAGACGTGAACTCAAAATTGAGAAAAACGTCAAAATCATGAAACAAACTCAAAATTCTGAGAAAAAACAAAAATGGTGAGACAAACTCAAGTCGGGAGACGTAAACATTCTGAGGGGAAAAAAATCGTCAAAATTGTGAGACAAACAGAGAGACAAACAATTTTGAGAAAAAAAAAAAAACATTAAAATCTTGAGACATGAAGTCACAATTTTGGGAAAAACATTAAAATAACGAGATGTAAACTTATAATTCTTAGAAAAATCTACAATTCAGAGACATAAACCCAGAATAAATTCTGAAAACTCAGAATTTTGAGAAAAAAAAAAAACATCAAAATCTTGAGATGTGAACTCTAATTTTGAGGAAAACGTCAAAATCATGAGACGCAAACAGAATTCTGAGGAAAAAAATAAAATCATTGTGAGACGTAAAATTCACGTCACAATTTTTTTTTCTCACAATTCTGACTTGTTCATATCTTAAAATCATAGGATAAACCCAGAATTGAAATAAGATATAAACAAGTCAGAATTGTGAGATATGAACTCAGTTCATATCAGTGCATTTGCAATTGCCTTTATTAGGGCTGTGCATATAATCGGATGTGATTATTATGCGCGTCTCGTCAGTAATGCCGGTTCTGCGATTAGTCGTAAATCTCCATCATGTGCTGTCAGATGAATTTACGACTAATCACAGAACCGGCATTACTGACAAGACGCGCATGATAATCACATCCGATTATCTGCACAGCCCTAACCTTTTTTTATTCTGTGGCAGGAACAAGCTTCTAATCAAACCTACCAGAGCCTCAGCAACCAGGAACAATCACAAGAAGCTTAAAGAGGCCTGAAATGTGTCATGAAGAGCGCTTGTGTGACAGTAATGAGCTTCTCAGAATAACATGCAGCTTCCCGCTGATTGGATTGTGAGCCAAAACAGCATCGCTTATGTCAGATTATGAAGCATATTTCCTGAAAACGGCCCGGGTGACGGGCGGCGCACGATGCCATCAGGAGCACGACTCGGTTCGCTCACGCAGAACATTCAAGATGCATGTGAGAGCTAAAAATAGCCTGATAAGTGTGTGTTTATGTGCACCAATGCACCATCTGGCAGGAAAATGAGTGAAACTTATTTAATCATCACTGTGACACTGTGTCGGTGGAGGTGTCCGCTGTGCTCCTGGTTTAACTCCTGTAACACTGTGCTGATACCTGATGAAGCAGCTGAAGAGTCGCGTGGTGTTGCGGATGATTCGAGCGGCTCGAGACTCCTCGTGCTGACAACGTTGTAACGTCAAACCATCGTCCATGTGTCCTTCTGAGTGAAGACACACCTGAACAACACAGAAAATGAACTGAAACGAACATTTTATGAGTCCTGACACATTAGTTTTTTATTTAAAAAAATAAATAATAATAATTATAAAATAAAAATAACTACAAATTAAAAACAAAATAAAACCTATAAAATTAATTTTATCAAATGAAAAAAAAAAAAACAGAAAAATGTAAAAATAATTACAAATTAAAAAAACTATAAAAAAAATAAAAAAAAACAATAAAATTACTTAATTATATTAAAAATTATAAAATAATAAAACATAAAAAAACTATAATATTACTTAATTTCATCAAATGAAAATGGAAACAGAAAAATGTAAAAATTACAAATTAAACAATACAAATAAAAAAAACAATAAAATTACTTAATTATATTAAAATTAATTATAAAATTAAAAAAACTATAACATTACTTAATTTCATCAAATGAAAATGAAACAGAAAAATGTAAAAATAATAAATTAAAAAATTATACAAATAAAAAAAACAATAAAATTACTTAATTATATAAAAAAATAATTATAAAATAACAAAAACTATAAAATTACATAATTTTCTCAAATGAAAACAGAAAATGTAAAAATACTTACAAATTTAAAAAACTAAAAATAAAAACAATAAAATTACTTAATTACGTTAAAAACAATTATAAAATAAAAAAATAAAAAAACTATAAAATTACCTAATTTTATCAAATGAAAATGAAAACAGAAAAACGTAAAAATAATTTAAAATTTAAAATATATAAATAAAAAAAACAATAAAATTACTTAATTATATTAAAAATAATTATAAAATAAAAAAAACATAAAAAAAACTATCAAATTACTTAATTTTATCAAACAAAAATGAAAACAAAAATGTAAAAATAATTAAAAATATTTAAAAAAGGTATAATAGTACCTGAATAATACTAAAATGACACCACTTCTCATTACATCTGTGCTACAAAAACACATAAAATCAAAACTATATGGCTAGACGAAACAACAGAGCATGTGAATCTCACCCGTCGTTTGAGCGGCCCGAGTCGAGCGGATTTGACGTCCGGCGCCTGATAGGACAACCACAGACCCGTGGCCACGTGCATCACAAAACACTGAGAATCTCCGTATTTGATCTCCGCCACTCCCATCCCCTCGATGTCCCGCTTCGGACTGCACTCCAGCTTCTCCTGGAGGAACAAAAACAAAAAAAACATATGTATATGAAATATAAAACACTTCTGGAACATCAACACTGTTTAACATGAGATTTACTCCATCCAGGATTCCATAGTTTAACCATGGTGTTTGTAGTAAAACTGTGGTTAAACAAAAAACATAGTTACTACACTTTTACTATAGTAAAACCACAGTTAATTTTCTTAAGGGAATTTGTACTTATGTATACTTTCTTGTTTTTCCTTTTGTTTTTGTAACTGTACCGCCTTAATGGTTTGATCTTTTGTACGGTTTAATTTTAAAAAAGCAGAAAAAACGTTTGCGAACCAACACCGAAGCCCCGTTTAGAATCAAATGATTCATGTACACGCACCGATCGAAGTCTCGACCTGAATCAAATGACTCACGAACCCGCACCGAAGTCCCGATCTGAATCAAAAGATTCGCGATCTGATACCAAATGATTCGCGAGCCCGTTCCCGATCTGAATCAAATGATTCGCGATACGCGATCCGATTAAAGCGTTTCGATGTCAAATGATTCACAAACCCGCACCGAACTCCCGATCCGAATCAAAAGATTCGCGATCTGATATCAAATGATTCGCGAGCCCGCTCCCGATCTGAATCAAATGATTCGAGATACGCGATCCGATTAAAGCGTTTCGATGTCAAATGATTCACAAACCCGTACCGAAGTCCCGATCTGAATCAAAAGATTCGCGATCTGATATCAAATGATTCGCGAGCCCGCTCCCGATCTGAATCAAATGATTCGCGATACGCGATCCGATTAAAGCGTTTCGATGTCAAATGATTCACAAACCCGCACCGAACTCCCGATCCGAATCAAAAGATTCGCGATCTGATATCAAATGATTCGCGAGCCCGCTCCCGATCTGAATCAAATGATTCGAGATACGCGATCCGATTAAAGCGTTTCGATGTCAAATGATTCACAAACCCGCATCGGTCCCCATCTGAATCAAAAGATTCAAGGATCTGATATCAACAACACGCGAGCCCCCTACCTCCCGATCTGAATCAAATGATTCATGAGCAATGCATGATCCGATTAGTGCCGCTTCACGTCAAATGATTCACAAACCCGCACCGAACTCCCGATCCGAATCAAATGATTCGCGATCTGATATCAAATGACTTGCGAGCCCGCTCCCGATCTAAATCAAAAGATTCAGGATACGCGATCCGACTAGAACGTTTCGAAGTCAAATGATTCACTTAACCTCGCATCAACTCCGGATCTGAATCAAATGATTCACAAATCGCCCGTCCGGATCCAAACTCAAACCGATTCGCGATCTGATATCAGCCGATCGCCACAGCCCGCAACGCAAACTCCGATCTGAATCAAACGATTCGCGAGCCCGGGCTTCCGAAGTTCGATCCAACCAAAATGAATTTTACATCTGGATATCAATGATTCGCGAGCCCGCCCCCGATCTGAATCGTCGATTCAATTTAACCCGGCACCAACTCCCCGATCTTGAATCAAAATGATTCACAACCTCAAGCATCAAGTCCCGCCAACCGTTATTCAAGCGATCTGATATTATTATCAAATGATTTCATGGTGCCCGCTTCCCATCTGAATCAAATGATTCGCGATACGATCCGACAGTTTTAATGTCAATGATTCACGAACCAAGACTAACCTCCCGATCTGGAATCAAATGATTCACTAAATCACCTAAGTCCGGATCCAAATCAAATGATTCCGCGATCAGATATCAAATGATTCAGCGAGTCTGAACGAACTCCCGATCTGAATCAAACGATTCGTGAACCCGCTCCGAAGTTCGGATCCAAATCAAATGATTCGCGATCTGATATCAAATGATTCGCGAGCCCGCTCCCGATCTGAATCAAATGATTCGCGATTCGATTGGAGCGCTTCGAAACAGTGAATCATTTTGCGACGCAATGGTTTAAATGATTCGGAGTTTTGAAAAGCTCAGTTTCACACATCACTATACGTGCTTTTTAAGATCTAAATAAGCGAAACAAGTATGATGTTTACAAATGAAATATCCATATTTCCAACACAAATCTCCTCCATATTGAGGTGTGGTAACCGGTTTACTGCTAACTAGTGAAACACTCCATTAATATGACGAGCTGCAGCTCAAAATACATGTTAGATGGAAACATTGTGCATTATGATGGAGTTTGTAGCTTAATTCACTAGATTTGAAATAGTTTGAGCTGCAGTTCAATAGGAATCAGTTGAAATCATCCAGAGTCATCTCACACCATTCAACACAATCTCACATTTATCACTATATATTTAGTAACAGAGAAATGATTGTTATATGTGATTGTACTAGTCTATTATGGCATTGTGTGGAAGATGAATTACAGCTGGTGAAGCAGATTTTCTTACTGTCGAGTCAATCATCATTTAAAGAAAGTAATGAGATGCTCTTCTTTGCAATAAAGTTAAAAATTGGAATATATATAAAAATCACAAAATATTTCAAAATGACACATTACCAATGTAACATTAAATATCATTACATTCTAGATTGTTAACATCTCTTCACTTTAATCAATCATGTGATTCTGCGGCGTCCTGCTGCTGAGTTTGACCTGAAAACACGATGATAGATCAAACTAATCAAGATGAAAATGACTCAATAACAGCACAACAAATGAACATTACATTGCAGCACATCCAGAGGCAAAGCTGATGAATCCTAATTAAGACGCTGGGTTCGTTTTCCCTGCTGCAACATCAAGAACAAAATCAAAGCAGTGGAGGAAGAATAACTAGATGACAAATGACTCATGATAAAAGTGATGGCTCTTATTTAACAGAGCTCTGGAGGAAGTTCCTCTTCACTGAATATTGACCCGTCGAGAGCTGGAATAACTGTCTGCATTAAACATCATACAATCTCACTTTCAGCATCGCTCCTTTACAGATATGACACTAACAATTCAATAAACCTTAGTGATTTAGACTGATATTACTGGCTTCTGTAATTAAAGTTATACACTGATTAATACATCTCGAGGCTGCATTTGTGTGATCAAAAATACAGTAAAAATGTGAAAAAATATTATTATTTCAAATATCTGTTTTCTATGTGAATATCTGTTATAATGTAATTTATTTCTGTGATCAAAGCTGAATTTTCAGCATCATTACTCCAGTCTTCAGTGTCACATGATCCTTCAGAAATCATTCTAATATACTGATTTGCTCTCAAGAAACATTTCTGATTATTAGCAATATTGAAAACATTTGTGCTGCACAATATTTTTAAAGAAAGCATGATACTTGAGAAGTGAAGAGACTGTTTTGGCTTGTAAACGGTGCTTGATCTGTGCAGATTTCTCTCCTGATTCAGACCAGACCACTGGATTTGTTTTATCTTTTGTCTTCTCAAGATGTGAACTGATGGACTGGAGTGGTGTGGATTACTTGTGGATTATTGTGATGTTTTTATCAGCTGTTTGGACTCTCATTCTGACGGCACCCATTCACATCCATTGTTGAGACAGTGATGCAATGCTTCATTTCTCTAAACCTGATTTGATTTTGAGCACATTTTTATTTTCAGGCGAACTACTACTTTAACCCTTTGTAGTAAATGTGTATTGAGGTGAATGTGTGAGACCTTGGAGGCTCTGAAGCAGAAGGCTGTGGATGTGGTGTCTGATCTCTCTCTGTCCTGCAGAACGACGCCTCTGTCCTCCGTCAGCGCTAGATAGTGACCGGTGGTCAGATGACGAAGGCGAAACGGCTGACCCCAGCGGATGTGACTGCCACACCAACTGAACACAAATGCACACACACGTGAATTGTGGGTATGTACCGTCACATAATTATTAACCACAGAACATCCCGGAGGGATTTTAACGGTGACAATCTAATGTCGCAAGATCTTCTCACCTGATCCGTAACGGCTCCAGCCTCCAGAGAGATCGGGCTGTTGCTCCGGCTTTACCCGTCTCATAGTTCACCAGTCTGAAAAACACAAATGAAAACAGGTTTACATACTAAAGTGATGTCTAAACAGGCTCTGGACTGGATTTAGAAAGTTAAAAAACTCTAAAATTTCACAAATAAGGTTTTAGACACAATATCTGTCATTAACAAAAATTGTTCCAAACTATGGTGCGACTACAGAACCACTGTGCACCTCTGAGCAACACTACTGTTTTATTATTAAATGAATCAGTGTTTTTGAACAAATCAGTGATTCAATGAATTTTCTTAAGGGATTTGCATTTGTGTATACTTTCTTTTTTCTTAGTTTTGTTTTTATAGCTGTACTGCCTTAATCGTTTAATCTTTTCTACTGTTTAATTAAAAAAGCAGGAAAAATATCTGCGAATGTGAACCCGCTCCAAAGTCTTGATCTGAATCAAATGATTTACAAACCCGCACCAAAGTCCCAATCCGAATCAAATTTGTGCTCCAAAGTCCTGTTTCCGAATCAAATGATTCGCAATCCCACACTGAAGTCCCGATCTGAATCAAATGATTCATGATCCAAAGTTCCGATCTGAATCAAATGATTCACAAACTCTCACCTTAGTCCCAATCTGAATCAAATGATTTGCAATTCCATTATTAAATAAAATGTAATTATTAAAAAAGCAGAAAAAATATCTGCAAGTGCGAACCCGCTCCAAATTCTTGATCTGAATCATGATTTGTAATCCAAAATCCCATTCCGCATCAAATGATTTGCAATCCCGCACCGAAGTCCCCGATCTGAATCAAATGATTTTTAACCTGCACCAATGTCCTAATCCGAATCAAATCATTCACAAACCCACACTGAAGTCCCCATCTGAATCAAAGGATTTGTGGTCCAAAGTTCCGATCCGAATCAATGATTTGTAATCCCGACCAAGTCCCAAACCGAATCAAATGAGTTGTGATCCAAAGTTCTGATCTAAATTAAATGATTCACAAACCTGAGTCCGATCCAAATCAAATGATTCGCGAACCCAAACCGAAGTCCCAGTATGAATTAAATGATTCACAAACCTGCACTAAAGTCCCGTTCCAAATCAAATGATTTGTGATCCTAAATTCGATCTGAATCGAATGATTCACGAACCTGCACCAATGTCCCAATTCGAATCAAATGATTTGTGATCCAAAGTTTCGATCTAAATCAAATCATTCACGAACCCACACCGAAGTCCCCATCTGAATCAAATGATTCGTGGTCCGTGCTTCAAATTTCCGACCTGAATCAAATGATTCACAAACCTGCACCGAAGTCCCAATCTGAATCAAATGATTCACGATCCACTCCTAGAGACAGTCACTTGATTTGTTTGTGAAAAAAATCAGCGTTTTGAACAAATCGATTAAATGAATGACTCGATGATTCATATTCAGATTCATTTTTTTTTAAAAATCCTTTCATATCTCAATATTCAAAGTATTTTTTTTAACGAACTCAACGCATTATTTATGCAAACGTAATAAACGTTGATAATGATTTAGTTTGGTTGGTAACAGCCTATAGTGTCTTATAAAATTAAATATATTGATTCAATACATCATCTACTATGTCTAATATGTCTTTCTTACAAATTCTAATGTTACAAAAAGTCACTT
>VONZ01000869.1:0-217500 GCA_012976165.1 Labeo catla | reverse complement strand
AAATGGTTTTATTGTAAACTAATACAATTTAAAAAATACATTTAAATAATATTTTGAACTATTAAAACAAATAATTATGCTTACAACACTGAAAACACTTAGTAGTCAAAGAAATAAAATATAATTAATTAAATAAAAATATTGTGATCTATAAAAAGTAATTGTCATGAGAACAATGATATAAAAAACAAATAATATTTGAACTATAAAACAAAAATATGCTCAAAGCATTAAAAAGCTTAATAGTCATGGAAAAAAAAAAAGAAATGCATAAATACATTTAAAATACATACGTAATTAAATAGTAATAAGAATAATCTGAACTTTAAAACAAGACAAATATGTATACAGCACTGAAAAGCTTAATTTTTTACATAAATTTAATAAATAAAAAAATAAATAATATTCTGAACTATAAAACAAAAATATGCTCGAAGCACCGAAAAGCTTAATAGTCATGGAAATAAAAGAAATGCATAATTACATTAATTTAAAGTACAAAATGTAAATAAACTATACTCCAAAACAAAAGATGAATGTTTAAAGCACTGAAAAGCTCAATAGTTTTTAAAACAAAATAAAAATACATAAATTAATTTAATAAAAGAATAACATTCTGAACTATAAGAAATAAAAGGGAAAAAGGCATAAATAAAATTAACTAAATAAATACATATAATTAAAATAAACGATTACAAAAAATAAATAAATGCATTATTTATAACTATAATACAAAACATGAATATGCTTACAGCACTAAAAAGCTTAGCAGTTAAATAAATAAATAAATAAATAAATAAGAACCTAGACCACAAAACCATATACATCACCTGAAAGCTGTATAAATAATCTAAAAAAAAAATAAAATAAAAAAAATCGCCTTTAAAGTTGTCCAAATGAAGCTCTTAGCAATGCATATTACTAATAAAAAATTAAGTTTTGATATATTTACGGTAGGAAATTTTAAAAATATCTTCATGGAACATGATCTTTACTTAATATCCTAATGATTTTTGGCATAAAAGAAAATAAATTGTCAGTTTTTGTGAGATGTTTCACACACTGGACTGATCTCACACACTTGAAGAACATCAATATTATGTCTTGAGCACTTGATACTCACCAGATATCGCTCAGATGAGACGCTGACGAGTATGAGATCATCTCCGATACGCACTTTCTCCCCCTCTGATCTCTGTTTAGACGCGGGATGAATGGTCCACCAGCAGGCCTCACCTGAGGAACACAAACACACGGATCACGGTCACGTGTGGCCTTGTGTCTGTGCTGTGTCAGACCGAATCTCGTCTCATGAAGGCACTTTTTCTCCTTTGGTCTGAACAATCACGCTTCACCTGTCGAGTCTTCCTGAAGTCCCACATCAAACGACAGTTTATCCGTCATGGAGCGTGACGTCTTCAAACAGGTCAGATACTGCAACAGAAAACATCAAACTTTCACTCGACCTGCACAAAATCTAAATATGGAAGCTCGTTTCCACCGCAGGATAAAAAAAAAAAACTTTCAGAATTCTGACCATTAAAAAAAAGAGGTGAGAGATATAAACTCTTCTGTTGCAATTCTGTTGTTTTGTCTCAGACGTAAAAATAAAAATGGGGGAAAAAAAATCAGGGTATCTTCCGTCCATTCGTTTTTTGATTTAATATTGAAAGAAGAAACATGAGAAAACGGCTTTTTCATTCTTTCCAGAAAAACAAAAAACAAGAATTCAGCTTGATTTTTCGTTTTTCGTTCAGGGGTGGAAAAATGAATAAACAGCTTAAATACTCGATTTCTACAAGTGGGCGAAACGAAACGCCCCTTTCCACCGATTGGTCAGCCGAAGATCAAACCACACCCCCGTCAATTCTTCCGCAGTTTCGCGCAGAATAATAATCCTCCGCTGCTGCAGTTGAACGAATAATTAATGCGTTTACTGCAAATACATTTAATCTTTTTTGCTCACGAAACAACCACACTGACGAATGGCTCGACACAACCCGTACCGGGGCAGAGCCTGGACAGGGCTTTCTTCTGTGTGCTATTCTCAAAGTGCCACGTTTTTTATCATGAAACATGCTGTGATTTATTCCACAGTAACTTTCGAATGATGTCCTGCTCTTATCTGTATGACTGTAAATGACAGAGTATTACGTTGTTTCCGCTGCTGAGGAAAGAAATTCCAACGATGGCGCCTCGCGCGCTCACACAACGTACCAATGCACTGTTCATTATCAAAGTAACCGTCAACCAAACATATAAGAAGTTATTACGCTTAATTAAATGTGTCTGTTGTACAATAGCCTATAGGCAAAATGTAACTTGTATAGTTGCTGACTGTTATTTTGCTTGCATACTGGGACCCGATTGAAGAAGCCTTCTTTACAAAAATATTTTAGCAGGTAAATCGCAAAGAGGCTGTGGAAACTTTGGAATTAAATAAATGCCTTTCTGCGTTTAAAATAAATGTTGTTTATAACGGCACTATTTTTAAATAGGCTAGCATATTTTTATTTTACATAGCTACTTATATTTTTTTATTCTTGTTTGTTTTCTGAATACCATTCATTTAAGGATTTGAAGTGAAGTGAGGTGAAGTAAATGTTAATAGTGTTTATGTGCACAACGACTTGCTCGGGTTGTCAAATAGTCAGAATGACAGTTCTTGTGTGAACGTTAGGCTTACACCAGAGTCAATGCCTATTCTTTCCTTTTTGTATTAGTGTTTAAAATATTTAATGTACACCTAATCTAATTATTTGTATCTTAATTTTTTTTAACTTATTTGCCGACCAGGGTAGGCTGCCATCAAAAGGACAGCCATCAAACCCTGCCAACTAATGCAAAGCGTAAGTAAATTTATGTCTGCATAAAAGAAAGCCCAGTCCAGGCTCTGCCCCGGTACGGGTTGTGTCGAGCCATCGTTAGTGTGGTTGTTTCGTGAGCAAAAAAGATTAAATGAAGTTACAATAAACGCGTTAATTATCCGTTCGACTGCAGCAGCGGAGGATTATTATTCTGCGCGAAACTGCGGAAGAATTGACGGGGGTGTGGTTTGATCTTCGGCTGACCAATCGGTAGAAAGGGGCGTTTCGTTTCGCCCACTTGTAGAAATCGAGTATTTAAGCTGTTTATTCATTTTTCCACCCCTGAACGAAAAACGAAAAATCAAGCTGAATTCTTGTTTTTTGTTTTTCTCATGTTTCTTCTTTCAATATTAAATCAAAAAACGAATGGACGGAAGATACCCTGATTAAAAAAGGTTGACTTAAATCACAATTCTTTTTCTTGCAAATGCAAGTTTATATAATTTTAAACTCTGTAATTCTTAATTTTGAATTCCACATTTCTGCTTTCATAAATTTCAATTATTAATTTTAAATCCCACAATTCTTCATTTGAAATCTCACAATTCTCAATATTAAATCTGATAATTCTTCATTTTAAATCTCATAAATCTTATTTTGAAATGTCATAATTCTTCATTTGAAATCTCACAATTCTTTTATTAAAATGCGATAATTCTTCGTTTTAAATCTACTTATTTTTAATTGGAAATCTCATAATTCTTATGTTTAGGGTCTCATATTTTTTTATGAAATCTCATAATTCTTGCTGAAGTCTCACAATTCTTTATATTAACTCTCAATTTTTTTATTGTAAATCTAATTTTTAATTAGAAATCTTATAATTCGTTTAAATCTCATAATTCTTTATATTAAATCTCATAATCCATTTTAAATCTCAGAATTTTTTATATTAAATCTCACAATTCTTAATATTAAATCTCATAATTCTTCATTTGAAATCTCACAATTCTTTACATTAAAATGCTATAATTCTTAATTTTAAATCTACTTATTGTTAATTAGAAATCTCATAATTCTTATGTTGAAGTCTCATTTTTTTTTATTAAATCTCATTTTTCTTGTTGAAATCTCACAATTCTTTATATTAAATGTCATCATTTTATTTTAAATCTAATTTTTAATTAGAAATCTTATAATTCTTATGTTGAAGTCTCATTTTTTTTATTAAATCTCATTTTTCTTGTTGAAATCTCACAATTCTTTATATTAAATGTCATCATTTTATTTTAAATCTAATTTTTAATTAGAAATCTTATAATTCTTATGTTGAAGTCAATTTTGTTTTATATTAAATCTCATAATTCTCGTTAAAATCTCACAATTTTTTATTTTAAATCTCATAATTCTTATGTTGAAGTCTCATTTTTTTTTATTAAATCTCATTTTTCTTGTTGAAATCTCACAATTCTTTATATTAAATGTCATCATTTTATTTTAAATCTAATTTTTAATTAGAAATCTTATAATTCTTATGTTGAAGTCTCATTTTTTTTATTAAATCTCATTTTTCTTGTTGAAATCTCACAATTCTTTATATTAAATGTCATCATTTTATTTTAAATCTAATTTTTAATTAGAAATCTTATAATTCTTATGTTGAAGTCAATTTTGTTTTATATTAAATCTCATAATTCTCGTTAAAATCTCACAATTTTTTATTTTAAATCTCATAATTCTTAATTTTAAATCTACTAATTTTTAATTAGAAATCTTATAATTCTTATGCTGAAATCTCACAATTCTTTATATTAAATTTCATAATCCTTAATTTTAAATCTCAGAATTTTTTATATTAAATCTCATCATTCTTAATTTTAAATCTCACCATTCTTATGCTGAAATCTCTATTCTATATTAAATTTTATAATTCATAATTTAACTACTAATTTTTAATTAGAAATCATGTAATTATGTTGAAATCTCATAATTCTTTATATTAAATCTCAGAATTATTTATATTAAATCTTACACTTCTTTATTTTAAATTTCATTTTTCTTAATTTTAAATCTCATCATTCTTATTTTGAAATCTCACAACCGTTCATATTAAATCTCATAATTCTTCATTTCAAATTTCATAATTCTTAATTTGAAAACTCACAGTTCTTCATTTTAAATCTCAAAATTCTGATTTCATATCACAGAACTGTGAGGAAAAAAGTGATAAAGTTGTTACTATTTTATTTTATTTTTTTTTGTCCAGTAGCGGTAACAAGTTTTCACATCAAACTGATCTGATGAAGGACGAAGGCTGACGAACCATCCTGCTGAAGGAGTGTCTGAGGAGAATGGCGTGGCCGTACAGTAACGTCCGGTGTCCTCCGCCCTGAGCCGCCTGCAGACACAACGATTACCGTCACTCCATCATCAAACACACAAATAATAACATAACAACAGCGAGAATCACTCACCTTTCTGATGAACTGCTGCGAGAGGCGTGAAGAAACAACAGAAAAGAGCTTGAGACATTTGCTTTTGATAAACACTCATTCATCATTCAACAGCAGATACACCATAGGCAATTAATATTAAACGCATATCACACACAGCCCAAAAAAAATCTAATATATTTGCTAAAATGTTTCAAAATGTATTTACATAAATATATTTTCTACCAATAATTTTTTTTTTAAATATATATATTAAAAATATCAATATTTTAATAATATTTATATTTAATGAATTAATATATAATAAATAATAATTTATATAATTATTTTAATATATACAATATATAAAATAGATTCATATATTTTAATATATACACTGCAGCTCAAAAGTTTGGGATCAGTAAAAAAAAAAAAAATGTTTTTTTAAAGAAAAGCTCATCAAGGCTGCATTTATTTCCTCAAAAATATAGAAAAAAATTAGTAATATTGCAAAATGTTATTACAATATAAAATAATGGTTTTTATTTTAATATACTTTAAAAAATAATTTATTCCCATGATGCAAAGCTGAATTTCCTTCAGCTGTTACTCCAGTCTTAAGTGTCACATGATCCTTCAGAAATCATTCTAATATGCTGATTTATTATTAGAATGATCAATGTTGGAAACAGCTGTGCTGACGAATATTTTTTTGGAACCTGTCATTCTTCTTAATTCTAATAATAAATCAGCATATTAGAACAATGCATATCTGAAGGATCATGTGACACTTAAGACTGGAGTAACAGCTGATGAAAATTCAGCTTTGCATCGCAGAAATAAATTGTATTTTAAAATATATTCAAATAAAACCCATTATTTTATATTGTAACAACATTTTGCAATATCACTGTTAATATTACGGTTTATATTTAAAAAAGTACTTAATTAATATATAATATATAATATATAAATATTAAATCATATAAATATTTAAATATTTTAAAGATATAAATATTTTTAAAATATAAATACTTTAAAGCATTTATTTTGCCCTCAAAATATTTAAATCCAAGAAAACAGAGTCACATTTGAAGCAAAATAAATCTAGAAAAAAGCCTAAATGGAGGCTACTGTAAGATTGGAAATGTATTTTCCTGCCTCTGAAATTCATTTTGAAATACATTTTGGTATGCGAAGGTTAAAACTAAATAAATTTTTAATTTTAAAAATATATTTTATTGAGCTTCATGGTTTACAATATATATATTTAGCACATATTTTAAATATATTTTGCCCAGAATTTTTTTTTTTTTGGCCATATCTCAGCGATCCCTTTCAACTCTCCAGCAATGGCAAACGTGCTCCAGGAGACCGAAGGCAAAGATCAGAGCTGCCACGGGGCATCAGACTCACAGCAGCCAATGAGGAGACCTTTATGATCCACGGGGGGCAAAAGCAGCATCGTCTGGACCTTAAAGACGCCTGACCTTTAAACAAAAGCCCTGCAGCTTCAAACAGATCATGAAGAGACACTGACGACCTAAAGAATGATGCTGCTGCTTAAAGAACTGCGCAACTAAACCACCCGTAACTATCAACACCGAGAAATGTTACTTCATAAATTGAGTTAATTTACAAAATATATACATTCATTTTCCAAACCACTTGTTTTTAAACTGGGTTAATTTAAAAATCTACTTTGGCAACTGAGGCAGCAAAATATTAAATATGAAAGAAGTGCACGTCACTGCTCTTCACAGGTCAATGGCAGGTTAACCAAGAGAAGGTTTAACAGAGGTGAAACGCACTGGTTTCAAACGGCCCGTCTGACCCTATTTCACATCAGACCGCCTCACGGAAACTCTGAAAATGTTCAGGACGGGAGCTCGTCTGACAGCTTCATTTATTACTGAACACAGCAGATATTCTGACTGAACACATGAATTTAAAGACCATTTAAAGACACATTTAAAGACCATTCATGTTACAATATTCGTGTGTAACACATTGTTTGTGTGAGTTTGGTGCGTTTTTGTACTCACGTCATTGTTTTGTCCGGTTTTGGCGAGCATCTCCTGCAGCGCACGGACGGACAGCGACTGCTCCAGCACAAAACTACAGATGCACAGATCTGGAGGAACATACTGACACACACAAACCAAATTAACATGTATTATAAAACACATTAAAAAACACAGCGTGTACCAAAGTGCTGTACAATTACATAAAAACAACAAAATACAAAAATCAAGATAATAATACAGCAAAAGCAAATAAAATGCAATAAAATAACAAAACAATAAAATACAAAAATAAAGATAATAAAAATGCAGCAAAAGCACATAAAATGCAATAAAACGCAAAATAAGATAAAATAAAATACAAAGATAAAGATAATAATACAGCAAACCCAAATAAAATGCAAAAAAAATAAAACAATAAAATACAAAGATCCAGATAATAAAAAAAATACAGCAAAAGCAAGTGAAATGCAATAAAATAAAACAAAATACAAAGATCAACATATAAAAATACAGCAAACGCAAATAAAATGCAATAATAATAAAAATAAAAAAATAAATAAAAAAATAAAACAATAAAATACAAAGATCAAGAAAATAAAAATACGGCAAAAGACAATAAAATGCAATAAAATAACAAAACAAAATAAAAAGATAAAGATAATAAAAAATATAGCAAATGCAAATAAAATGCAAAAAAATAACAAAACACTAAAATACAAAGATAAAGATAATAAAAATACAGCAAAACCAAACAAAATGCAATAAAATAAAACAATAAAATACAAAGATCAAAATAATTAAAAAAAACAAACACAAATAAAATGCAATAAAACATAAAACAATAAAATACAAAGGTCAAGATAATAAAAATACAGTGAACCCAAATAAAATGCAAAAAAATAAAACAATAAATACAAAGATCCACATAATAAAAAAATACAGCAAAAGCAAAAAAATAAAATAAAATAAAATACAAAGATAAAGATAATAATACAGCAAACCCAAATAAAATGCAAAACCAATGAAATACATAGATCCAGATAATAAAAAAATACAGCAAAAGCAAATGAAATGCAATAAAATAAAACAAAATACAAAGATCAACATATAAAAATACAGCAAACGCAAATACAATGCAATAAAAATAAAAATAAAAAAATAAATAAATAAAACAAAATACAAAGATCAAGAAAAAAATACGGCAAAAGACAATAAAATGCAATAAAATAACAAAACATAAAATAAAAAGATAAAGATAATAACAAAAATATAGCAAATGCAAATAAAATGCAAAAAAATAACAAAACACTAAAATCCAAAGATAAAGATAATAAAAATACTGCAAAAGTACATAAAATGCAATAAAATAACAAAATACAAACATCAAGATAATAAAAATACAGCAAATGCAAACAAAATGCAATAAAATAACAAAACAATAAAATACAAAGATCAAGATAATAAAAACCCTGCAAAAGCAAATAAAATGCAATAAAACAACAAGATAATAATACAGCAAATGTAAATAAAATGCAATAAAATAACAAAATACAAACATCAAGATAATAAAAATACAGCAAATGCAAACAAAATGCAATAAAATAACAAAACAATAAAATACAAAGATCAAGATAATAAAAACCCAGCAAAAGCAAAAAAAATGCAATAAAACAACAAGATAATAATACAGCAAATGTAAATAAAATGCAATAAAATAACAAAATAATAAAATACAAAGATCAAGATAATAAAAACCCAGCAAAAGCAAATAAAATGCAATAAAATAAAACTCAGAAATGCATCAAATTCACACACACAACACAAATGACACGTAAACTCTAGTTCAGCATCATAAACAGCACATTTTCATTTCGCAGCCACTGAACACACAAAATGCAATGATGATTATGAAGACATAAACACTTACAGTTTTCACCTAAATGAAAACTACTGTAAATATCACGTGTGTTTGATCTTTCATGCACCTCAAAGCCTGTGTTTTATTTCACTGTAGAAACTCCAGACAACGACAACAAAACGGTGAAAATGTGTATTTTAAAACATGAAATAAGCCCTAGAGCCTCTGCACCCTCTGGAAGTAGTTCTGGACTCACACAGAGGATAAAAACTGGATGAATCTCCTAAAGTCAGCTCCGTCAGCATGCGGCGTTCGCTCCGTTCTCCGTCTAATAACCTGGCACGCGTAAGCGTTCAGAGATCTTCATTTTCAGGTCAATACTAGAGTTCATTATGCAAAAGGAAACGGCTGTGAAATGAAGGTGCGAGTGTGATTTAGTGGCGCTGCTCGTGCGTTCGGAGGAGGTTTGGGATCGAAGCCAAAGAGGCCAGAAGATCCCGCTGACAGTATGAGGTGAGCAAACGAGAAGATAAATGAAGCACGCGCGACAACAAACTGGCCTCCTTTACTCAAGAACAGCAAACAAAAACTCAGGAAAGTGGATCACAATGTCCACCATAATCCAGGTCTGCTGGAAAACTTTCTCAGAGATTCAGCTCTTTGCTACTAGGACGCGACCTGCTCAAGAACATCTGCAGAATGAACTTCAAGAGATTCTTACCAGGTCTGAACCTGTAAACTTACCAGGATTATACAATTATTATTCGGCATGTATTTCATAATTGCATTTATTTATTTATTTATTTAAATTTTATTTTATTTTATTTTATTTATGCAACAGTAGTGCCATATGACTTTTTTTGGTAATCAAATAAAGGCCATACAAACATTATTTTGGTTTATATTTTATTAAAATGAAAAATAATTGAAAAAAAAAATTAAAAAATATTTTTGTTGCATCAAATGAAATAAATTTAATGTACATTAAATATAAAACATACACACAACAAACTTATAAAACATAAAAGAAAATAATAAAATAAATATATAAAAACATTAATATATATTACATAATATTATAATATTTTAGTTATTATTTATTTTTGTTTTGCTTTTGCTGTATTATTATCTTTATCCTTGTATTTTATTGTTTTATTTTATTGTATTTTATATGCTTTTGATGTATTTTTATTATCTTGATCTTTGTATTTTATTACATAAAATATTGTATTTTGCACAACATAAATTCACCATGAAATTTAAAGTCATATGCTACTATTATTGCAAAAATCAATAAATAAATAAATATTGTACATAAACTAAAACAATTAAATAATATTTTTGTTGCATCAAATGAAATAAATTTAAAGTAAATTAAATATAAAACATACACAACAAACTTATAAAATATAAAAGAAAATAATAAAATAAATATATAAAAACATTAATATATATTACATAATATTATAATATTTTAGTTATTATTTATTTTTATGTTTTGCTTTTGCTGTATTATTATCTTTATCCTTGTATTTTATTGTTTTATTTTATTGTATTTTATATGCTTTTGATGTATTTTTATTATCTTGATCTTTGTATTTTATTACATAAAATATTGTATTTTGCACAACATAAATTCACCATGAAATTTAAAGTCATATGCTACTATTATTGCAAAAATAAATAAATAAATAAATATTGTACATAAACTAAAACAATTAAATAATATTTTTGTTGCATCAAGTGAAATAAATTTAAAGTAAATTAAATATAAAACATACACAACAAACTTATAAAATATAAAAGAAAATAATAAAATAAATATACAAAAAATTAATATATATTATATAATATTATAATATTTTAGTTATTTATTTTTATGTTTTGCTTTTGCTGTATTATTATCTTTATCCTTGTATTTTATTGTTTTATTTTATTGTATTTTATACAATATGCTTTTGATGTATTTTATTATCTTGATCTTTGTATTTTAATACATAAAATATTGTATTTTACACAACATAAATTCACCATGAAATTCAAAGTCACATGCCACCATTATTGCAAAAATCAATAAATAAATATTGTAGATAACTCAAACTAAATTAAATAACATTTTTGCTGCATCAAAATAAATAAATTTAAAGTAAATTAAATATAAAAACATTCGCACAACAAACTTACAAAATATAAAAAAAAAAATAATAGAATAAATATATAAAAACATTAATATATCATATTTTATACAAATAAAAAATAATAATAATTCTAAATATTAATTAAAAATGTTTAAGGCTCATAACATGAGGTGAAGCAGCTCTATGATACAAACAAGCCAGAGCTTCTACAATATCAATACATGTTGTTGTTAAATCAATATGACAAACGAGAGCAGCGCTGAACGACTGCAGACGTGACAGGAGCTGATGCGTCCAGACAGACGTCAATGAACACTGAAACGAACCTGAAGGGCTGAAATCTCACCAATGTGCTGCCAAGATCTTGAAATCAGACACATCCTCGGGCCCTTTGATTTTCATGTGGAAAACATTATTTTTTAAGGAATATTCAAACTAATTAACCTCTGTTGCACAGAACTCTGTTTGTCCAAAAAAAAAAAGAAAAAAAAAAAAAACAGAAAGGTTTTGTTTAATTTTCATTCCAATAAAACATAAATCAAAACAATATTTGTATGGGCTTCAGTTGATTACCAGAAAAATAAAAAACACAATTTATCATGAAATTATCATGAAAATGTAAAGTCATATGGTACTATTATTGCATAAATAAATAAATAAATAAATGTAAAAAATACAAAATAATAAATTTTTTTTATGAATACAATTAACATTAAATTTAACATTTAATAAAATATAAATCAAAATAATGTTTGTATGGCCTTCATTTGATTACCAGAGAAATTCTAAATACACAACATAAATTCATCAAGAAATTCAAAAAGTCATATGGCACTATTGCTGCAAAATAAATAAATAAAATTAAGAAATAATGTGGAAAAACATTTGAAATAGGACTCTTATATTAGCATTTTCACATGTCCATAAAAACGTAAGGCCATGGTGCTGTAGGGTGGCACTATTACAGTCTGTTTACCTTTGACCTCTTTTGTTTGACAGATAAGAGGACAAGGACCCGAGAGAAAGCAGACAGCGGTGGATGATGGATGATCACGTCAAATCAAGGGTTAGATCACTTTTAAGGTCACTTGAGCTTTTTTTGTCTTGGAGCTGAAGCCTTCAAGCAGCGGATCAGATGAAGACTGCAGATTACAGACTGCCAACAAATCCTTTAAGATAAAATCTTAATAAATCTTTTTAAAATAAAAACAAACCAAAATAAAACAACCCAAAATAAAACACTTACAACTAATAAAAACGGAAAATTTGAATTTGAAATTTATACTTTTAAAATAATTTTTTAAAAAATCAAAATAAAACAATTAATTAATTAGAAATGTATGTAAAATTAAAAGAAAATATTTTTAAAATAAAAACAAATCAAAATAAAACACTAATTATTAATTCATAAAAACATAAAATTAAAATGAATAAAAACAAAAAAATAAAACACTAACAGTAAATTCATACAAATAAAACCTTTTAAAATAAAAACAAAATAAAAGGGATAAAATAAATAATTTTAAAATAATTATCAAAAAAATACTTTTTAAAATAAAAACAAATCAAAATAAAACACTTACTAATAATTAATTAAAAAATCTCTAATGAAAATAAATTAATTTTAAATAAAAACATTTAAATAAAACACTAATTATTCATTTATAAAAAACATCAAATGAAAATAAATTTTAATAAAAACAAAAACACTAACAAATTCATTCAAATAAAATCTTTTAAAATAAAATCAAAATAAAATGGATAATTCATTCATAAAAATATAAAACTAAAATAAATACATTAAAATATATATATATAATGATAATTCATTCATAAAAATATAAAACTAAAATAAATACATTAAAATATATATATATAATGGATAATTCATTCATAAAAATATAAAACTAAAATAAATACATTAAAAAAAAAAAAAATAATAATAATAATAATATTATATATATATATATATATATATATATATATATCTCAAAATAAAACACTTACTGACAATTAATTAATAAAATACTTGATTTGTAATGTGACCATTAGTGAACAAAAGAGAATCATTAGGAGTTAATGTGTTGTTAAATTATTGAAATATTAACGTAACTCTGTGGGACTTCAAGTGAGTATTTGCGGTCAAAGGTGTTCCGAAAAGTTTGTGAATCCCTGCGTGCGGCTGCAGACGGTGCCGCAGGTGTATGTACATGCATTTATGGTCTGACAGTCATGGATGATGAGCGAGTCCAGCTAAAGTGTTTTAAGCGCTCAGCTCATCAGGTGTGAAAGTGGATCATTAGTTTTCTTTCTCCCTGAGGAATGACGCCTCTCATAAGAATAGAAAACACACAATGAAGACAAAACGACAGCGCGAGCGGCGATACATCATCTGCACCTCAGCTAATTACCATCACATCCGCCAGTCACTGCTCTGGGATCAGAACTAAACCTGGTGAGGACAGCAAGAGCTTACAGCACTCCTCATCACACGTCTTCATCCACAGCTCACGACGACAAACACGCAAGCAAAGTAAAGCACGCTCAAGTCAACGAGGAGTGATGTGGAAGAATCCAGTTAGTCACATCTACTGTATGAGCTCAATACAGAAACTCCACAACAACAACCAGAACTAGAACCACAACAATAACTATGATGATAACTACAGTCAGAGCTATGATAACTATAACTTCAATGAAAACTATAACAATACCTATAATAATAACGGCAACTATAAATGATAACCACAACGGTATAAAGGGAACTATAATAACTACAACAAGAAATACAATGCTGTCCACTAACTATGATAACTATACAATAACTATATCTACAACTATAATGATGACATTAACAATAACAACAACTACGACTAGAACCATGACAATAACTATAACGACAAATGTAACAACTTTAACGACAACTATTACAATAACTACAACGATAACCACAGTGACAACTGTAACCATGACAATAACTATAACAATAACTGTAACGATAAATGTAATATCTATGACAACTATAACGTTAACTTTAACGGTAACCACGGCAACAATTATGATAACTAACGACAAATATAACAACTTTAATGACAACTATTACAATATCTACAATAACCACAACAACAACTATAACCATGACAATAACTATAATAATTAATGTAACAACTTTAACGACAACTATTTCAATAACTACAACAATAACCACAACAACTAGAACCATGACAATAACTATAATAACTACAACGATAAATGTAATAACTATGACAACTATAATGACAGTTTCAATGATAACCACAGCGACAATTATGTTAACCATGACAATAACTAGAACGATAAATGTAACAACTTTAATGACAACTATTACGAGATCTATGATAACCACAATGACAACTATAACCATGATAATAATAACGATTAATGTTACAACTTTAACGACAACTGTTACAGTAACTACAACAATAACCACAACAACAACTGTAACCATGACAATAACTATAACAATAACTACAATAACTGTAACGATAAATGTAACAACTTCAATAACATCCATTATGATATCTACAATAACCACAACTATAACAACTATAAACATGACAACTATAACGATTAATGTGACAACTTTAACGACAACTATCATAATAGCTACGATAACCACAACGACGACAATAACTATTACAATAACCACAATAACTATAACAAGAACTGTTATAATAATTATAATGACAACTAAAATACTACAATGATAAATGTAATATAACATAACTATTATGATAACTACAATGATAAATCACAATGGCAACTATTATAACTATGACAATAACTATAACAAATGTAATAACTATAACGACAACCATAATGATAACTATTAACTACAACAACAGTTTAATGATATATATGACAGTAACTTTAACAATAACCACAACAACTATTATGATAACCACAACAACAACTACGATAACTATGACAATATCTATAACCATAATAACTAGAATGATATATGTAATAACTATAACTACAGTGATAACCAAAATGAGAATAAGTATAATGGTAACCACAATATTTACAACTTTAACTATAATGATAACTACAACAATCACAACAATAACCAAAAAGTTAACCATAATGATAACTATAACAATAACTATGACAATAGCTATGATAACTGCAACAATAACCACAACAATGACCAAAACAATAACTATATCAGCATCCACACCAGCAGATGATATTTTGTTCTGTTTATTATAAGCGCTGCGGTTTTGTCGTCTGTCGCTTTAAATGCCAGAGCTTTTTAAAGTTGGTAGATTCTGATTGGCTGTTAGTGTTTTTATTGTTCGTCAAATGGAAGAAATCCACTGATTCCAGAGACATTATAGTTCTGCTGTGGACTCACTACTCTCTTAGAGCGACTATTAAACTGTATGGTTATAGATACGGTTATACACTGTGTGCAGAAATATTAGGCATGTTGATGTTATGGTCATATTTTTTTTCCAAACATATTTTACCAATTCCAAACCACATCAGTCTTAATAACTACTGTTAATTTTGTATTTAATAATTTATATGTGATGTATAATTGTCCGTGAAGGCTGGAAGTGAAAAACTCCTTATATTCAGGTGTGCATAATTATTAGGCATGTTTTATTTTACAGATAAAATGAGCCAAAAAAAATATTTAACCCAGACTGAAAAGTCCAAATTATTAAATGCCCATGAGAAGAATCCAATACTAATGCATTACAAGAATTTGCAAAGTTAAGACTTGACCATTGGACAGCGAAATGCTTGTTGAGTCTGCATGGTCAGAAAAAACAGGTGGAGAAGAAATGATGCATGTTAACTGCAAAAGAATTAGGAATTAAGGTGAAGAATTAGGTGTGACACCATCAGGAACCGTTTCCAGTTCTCCAGCGCCATCATTTTCCAGAACTGCAACCTACCTGGAGTCTTCAGAAGTGCAATGTGTCAGGTTCTCAGAGACTTTGCTTGGTAAAAAATCCTAAAAAATGCCCCTGACTTAATAAGAATAACAGCTGACGTTTGTGAAATACATGAAGACAGTTTTTATTATTTTATTATGAGAGTGAAGAGAGGAGAGTCGTACCTCTGATTCAAGAAAGAATCTTCCAAAATCTGGCAGTAAGTTTTGGGAGTTCATGTTTAGTCTCCTATCCTGAAAAGTCTGACTTGCAGAGATGGACTAAAATGAACTCCCAAAACTTACTGCCAGATTTTGGAAGATAAATTCTTGAATCAGAGGTACAAGAGGATGTGATGCTTGTCCTTCAAGAGTCACTCTCAACTTATCTGTCTATAAAGCCTATAAAAAAACTGTCTTCATGTATTTCACAACACGTCAGCTTGTTATTCTTATTAAGTCAGGGGCATTTTTTAGGATTTTTTACCAAGCAAAGTCTCTGAGAACCTGACACATTGCACTTCTGAAGACTCCAGGTAGGTTGCAGTTCTGGAAAATGGTGGCGCTGGAGAACTGGAAACGGTTCCTGATGGTGTCACACCTAATTCTTCACCTTAATTCCTAATTCTTTTGCAGTTAACATGCATCTTTTCTTCTCCACCTGTTTTTTCTGACCATGCAGACTCAACAAGCATTTCGCTGTCCAATGGTCAAGCCTTAACTTTGCAAATTCTTGTAATGCATTAGTATTGCATTCTTCTCATGGGCATTTAATAATTTGGACTTTTCAGTCTGGGTTAAATATTTTTTTTGGCTCATTTTATCTGTAAAATAAAACATGCCTAATAATTATGCACACCTGAATATAAGGAGTTTTTCACTTCCAGCCTTCACGGACAATTATACATCACATATAAATTATTAAATACAAAATTAACAGTAGTTATTAAGACTGATGTGGTTTGGAATTGGTAAAATGTGTTTGGGAAAAAAATATGAGCAGAATATCAACATGCCTAATAATTCTGCACACAGTGTAGTTATCATCCATGGTGTGAACAAGCCTTAACAAAGAGCTCAGGTTGATTAAATCAGAGGATTTATGAGCAATAAAAAGCTCATAACCTCTCAAACCAGAGAAAGATGATGAGAGCAGGCTGTGAGACTCATTTACACAATTAAAAGCAAACAGCAGCTCTATAAATACACCTGACACAAACACACAGAATGAGAAACACACTTCAGATATGAATGCCGATGTGTATATTGATGCTGCATCTACTGACACAGTGATGTTTCTCTGAACACTTAAAGCTTTGTGAAAGTTATGATTTCTTATGTAATGATGATTTTACTCACCTTGGCCTCTGATGTGGGCTCCAGGTAACACAGGCGGTTCCCCAAACCCTCAGCGCTCAGACAGAACTTGCGGTTCTCCTTCTGAATGCAGGCCACACACTGCAGAACCACCTCATCGTCCTGACGAAAACATACATGGTCAGATTAGTTATTAAGTTTGAAGCAGTATCAAATGTTTTGTTGTCACAGTACTGAATTAAATGACAAAAACAGGTTAAGATAAACTCATTTCTAAAATGCATTACAAAAACACACACACAAATGTATACAGACACATTCAATAACTGAAACATGATCAAATGTTCAGCAGTTTCACAGTCTGCATTAGTCCATATGGAAGCACAGATCGAGTGTGTGTGTGTGTGTGTGTGTGTGTGTGTGTGTGTTTCTCTGGTGAATGTGCTGATGTTGTGAAGTGCCGCAGCACAATATCCAGATGCTTCATTTAATCAGGGGAAGTTCTGCAGCATCACACCGTCTGCTTTATTAAATATAAACCGCTGATTGACAACTGCATTGTGCTGCACTGACACATCACTGAGGGTCAAAGGTCAACGGATAACACACCATCCTTTGCCAATGAGATAATGAAGATTAGGATGACAGCGCTGGGGTTAATTAATGAAAGAGGGGTTGTGCAGATCTGCATGTTTACAGGGTGTTTACAGTCATGGCTCATTTCATCTTATTTTTATACAGTATAAGCAATTTGATTAAAAAAAAAATAAGAGAGTTATCAATTTAAAGTAGAAAAACTATGTAATTCCTATAAAATTAATAGGGAAAACAGAGAAAAACTGTTCAAACTGAATTAAAGTTAATTAAATAAAACACTTAATATAACACTGAAAATAAAATAATTCAAAGTAGTAATTTATTATTTTAAATGTAATATTATTTAATTAATTAATTAATTAATTAAATTTTTATAATATTTTAAATTTATAATACAAATTATTTATTTTAATTAATTTTTTAATTATTATTTAAATTCCATAACAGTACATAAATAATTAAAAATGTAAATAATTAAGCAAACAAAAAACAAACAAACAAGCAAACACGAATACACTAGTAAATTACTAGTGTTTTTTCTTAAATGAAATGTTAATTTTAGTTAGTTGGCAATGCAACATTTCTAGTTTTTGTTCAAGTTTTTCCATCTAATATTTTTATTTATATTTTAAGTTTAAAGTTGTACAATTGAATTAATTTAACAATTAACTGTGTACATTTAAGCATACAATTTACAGACACCATAATGTATTAAATTATTAAAATCTGTAAACATTAGGTAAAATTAAATAAATAAATAAATATTTCCACTGGTAAATTAGTAGTGTTGCTACTGTTACCTAAAACTTTTTTAATAAAAGATTAATAATATAATACAAAAATATTAGATGAAAAACTTACACAAATGAGAAATACTGCTTTGCCAACTAATATAAATAAGTTTAAGGTCAGAAACGTAATTAAATAAAAATCAAAACAACTATGAAAGTATTAATTCAAACTAGTGCTGGGCAACAATTAATCACGAAAATAAAAGATTTGTGTACATAATATATGTGTGCACTGTATATATATATATATATATATATATATATATATAAATAAATAAATAAATAAATACACACACAAGCATATATATATTTAAGAAAAATTTTATATTTTTAAATATATTTATATATACACAATATAAATTATATGAATATAAATATACACATGCAGATATTTTCAAAATATATACAAGCATGTGTGTGTCTTTAGATATACACATAATAAATATATACAGTACACACACATATATTATGCACACAAAAACTTTTATTTTGGATCATTGCCCAGCACTAATTCAAATGAAAATCTGTTTTGGTTTTATGAAAAGTGTGGTGGCAGCAACTAGATAAACTCACCTCATATTGAGGCTATAACAAACATTTATAAACATTAGACCTAAAATTATAACAACATTACTTCACTACTGTATTTGCAATTCCATTTGGATTACGCATGTAATGACCAGAAGAGATGAAATCCAGATCATAAAAAACGATCATAAATATAATGATTGGGTTGTGTTCCTGTGTCTGTGGTAGACTTGTAGTCAAGACCGCCTAAACCGAGACCAAGACACTACCAAGACCAGAAGGTATCGAGACCAAGACAAGACCAAGACAGACCATGTCAAGACCAAGACCAAGTCGAGACCGGAGAAAAAAAACAGACTAGTGTTGAAGCTACGCAATAACTTGTATGAACAGCAGCATACTAGGGTTCAGCCGCAGTTTACATTCAATACATATTAGGTATTACTTCAACTACAGGCAGAGCAATACAGAGACAGACCATGTCATGTGTGTGACTGAGCTCACTGTAAATGTTTTTTCAGACTGGGTGAGATCAACTATGTGTAGCAATTGTATGACGGCTAGGGCTGGGCGATAAAACGATAACGATATGTATCGCGATAAACACGTGATCGATATCAATAAAAAATGTGTTGGATAAAACGTTCGATATTTTTTATTCTTCTGTGTCGGAAGAAAACAGAGGTTGCGAAGCAAGTTTGGTTGCATTAACAAAGGCACTCGCTCTCTGGTAACCTAGCAACGTAGGGAGTGACACGCTAACAGCCAATCATGTAACAGTATCAACTTTCGTTGCGCCATATCGTTGTCTCGTGCTGGTCTGCTGGATTCCTCTTCATAAGCAGAAAATGAGTGCCGCAGCGAGCGAGGAAATTTTAAATCAAAGAGGAAAAGTCAGCTCGCCAGTATGGCAGTTTTTTGGATATTATAAGTCTGACCGTAGTCAGACCAATGTCGTCTGCAAATTATGCAAGACCGTCGTCCCCGCCAAGACTGGTAATACCACGAACTTGATGTACCACCTTAGCCGCGCTCACCAAGAATTTTGACCGATTAATACAATCAGTTAAACGGTTTAAAAGGTCTTTTTTCAGTTATTTATCAAAATATTTTAAAACGTTTTTTGGATGGTTAAAGTAAAATGAAATTGCATTTTTGAGAGAAAAAAGATAAATCGCGTAGGCCTATAACGTTAAGTCGTATTTTATTATTACATTCAGAAAGACACCAGGTCGCGAAATATTTACAGTACACTATAAACATAGGCTAGGCTATTTTAGTTCCCCTCACTCCACAAAAATAATTTCAATTTAACAGTATTTAGAAAAGAACAAAAATGAAAAATATAAGAAGCTAGGGGACAAGCAAAAACGAAACCATTTAGGGTAAAGCGAAACTGAAACTAACATTGGGTCTCTCACACGACACAAATCCAATGTCTCTGTATTCAAGATGTATTTGAATGCTAAAATATTATTTATTATGTAAACCTGGTTTTGTACTTCTCGCATTACAATATCCACATTAAAAAAATGTTTAGAATAATATCACGGCAGTACGTTGATAACGATTAAGCAGTGTGATTATTTTTTTTTCCCATATGTTTGGCTGATTGTGTGTGCGCGTGCGGCGCCGGCGCAATCACTTTATTTTTTTCCTTCTAACAGGGGAAACAACTCTTTACAGATAATCGAAACTGTAAACGGTTTAATGTTTGTAAAATAAAGAAAAATAGGATGCCGCTTTCAGCCGTCTTCCTTTCGCGCAGCACAAAAATGTACCAAAACTCTGCATGCTAGCTACTTGTTGCACTTTTTTTGTTTGTTTGTTTGTTTTATTAAGTAAAAATATTTATCGTGTAGGCCTATTCATTCATTATATATAAATATAGCCTAGCTTTATAATGTTTTTCTCCATTCGCAGAGGCGCTGCAGGTGGTGCTACGTGTCCATGTGAATCCTCATGTTCTGTTGTTTGCTGCTTTTTGCGCATGTAAAATTAATCCCGGTAAACAAATGTTGGTATTTTAACGAGTCACTGACACTTATCCTTTCTAAAATAATTAAATTCTAATTTTAAAAAATCTTGTCGGTTAACGGTTAATAATCGGTTAACACGCCGTGTAGCTTTTTTTTTTCTTTTTTTTTGAGCGTGTAGTACTGCTAAATCCCCGACCACTATGACGGTCTGAGACAGCGAGACTTGACAAGACCGAGAGGTCCGAGACCAAGACAAGACCAAGACCAAAGACCGTCAAGGCCGTGACAAGACCGAGACCACGTAAAAGTGGTCTCGAGACCAAGACCGGTCTCGAGACATACATCACTAGTCTGTGGATCTAAGCTCAACTCCCAAAGAGAAAACGGCTCATTTTCTGAGCGTTTGTGGTGATTGATGGAGCTGTAGATGTTCTGAGGTCCTGCTGAAGTGAAGCGTGACTCACACACTCAGTGTTCAGACGGACCGGACGAGAATATTTCCTGTGACTCAGATCAGCTAATAACGCTCAACGCCGCTTACAATCACCACAACACACAACACACTCATCGCTAGTGTAACATCCGTTTAACATCCCAGCCTGCCTCAAACAGCTCTGGAGATCAGAGCCAAACCGCCTGGGATCAGCACAGAGACGCTTACATCCGATCTGTTTAGAGAAACGACTGCAAACGACAGTCTACAAATGATTCTACTCCTATTACTCTGACAATGACTTATTATCTGTGCAATTAAATTATCAAAGATCATTTACTGGAAGTGAATTCAAATGCAAAATGTTTTTTAAAAAAGTAATATTTAGGCCTACATTTAGGATTTAAGTACTTTTTAAATTGCATATAAAATTTATATGCATTTGGACACATGCATTTTAACATTAACTAATACACTTGATGTCATCATATTTGCCAGACATGCGTGAATGAAAAAATACACAAGTTAAAAAAAAAAAAATTAAAATTAAAAAGCTAATTGCGACTTTTTCCACACAATTTAGATATTTTTTTTGCAGTTGCGAATTTGTCTCACAATTTTACATTTTCATCTCAGAATTGCTACTTCATAATTACGCAATTCTTACTTTATATCACTCAATTTGGATTTTATATCGCTCAATTCAGAATTTATATAATGCAAATCAGACTTTATCACACAATTCTAACCTTTTTTGTCTTAAAATTGCGAGGAAAAAGTCTGAATTATGAGAAGTCACAATTAGCTTTTTTATTTTTTTTATTCCGTAACAAAAATGTGCTTCTATAGATTTATGCTGATTCTAACCTATTCAAATTACATACATTGTGAAAATATAATGAATTTAAATAATATCAAATATTTGCAAATTCATAATAAACTACCGCATGAAAGACTTATTATCTGTGCAATTAAATTATTAAAGATTATTTACTGGAAGTGAATTCAGATGCCAAATATATACTTTTTTTTTATATTTAGGCCTACATTTAAGATTTATGTATTTGAATTGCATATAAAACTATATAAAACATGCATTTGGACACATGCATTTTAACATAAACTAATAAATTTGATGTCATCATATTTGTCAGTCATGCATCAATGAAAGCGGTTAGATTTCTGTAATAGTGCTAATAAACTGAATGCGTTTTAAATACACAAAAGAACAGTTAATATATTTATCAATTAATCCAATTTCTTTCCAGCTCATACTTATTGTTAATGTTTTCATAATATTGTTAATTAATTAAAATAATACATTTAATTGTGTGCAAAATGAACAGATTCACAGTATATGAAGCCTGCTTCTACTATATAAAAACATTAAAAAGCTAATTGTGACTTTTTCCACACAATTTAGATTTTTTTTTTCCTTGCAGTTGCGAATTTGTCTCACAATTTTAAATTTTCATCTCAGAATTGCAACTTTATATCTATTAATTCAACTTCATATCACGCAATTCTTACTTTATATTGCTCAATTTGATTTTATATCACACAATTCAGAATTTATATCATGCACATCAAACTTTATCACACAATTCTGACCTTTTTTGTCTTAAAATTGCGAGGAAAAAGTCTGAATTATAAGATAAGTCGCAATTAGCATTTTTATTTATTTTTTTATTCCGTAACAAAAATGTGCTACCATAGATTTAGGCTGATTCTAACCTATTTAAATACATGTATTCTGAAAATATAATGAATTTAAATAATATCAAATAGATGCAAATAGTTCATCATAAACTACGTCAACAAAGACTTATTATCTGTGCAATTAAATTATCAAAGATTATTTACTGGAAGTGAATTCATTGCATATCAAAATTACATGCATTTAAACAAACTAATAAACTTGATGTGATCATATTTGTCAGTCATGCATCAATGAAATCAGGTTTCTGTAATAGTACTAACAAACTGAATGTTTTAAATACACAATAACCAGTCAATATAATTAGCATAAATCAATCCAATTTCTTTCCAGCTTACACTTTAATTAACTGAATATTACTTGTTAAATGGACACATTTAATTGTGCACACAATGAATGGATTTACAGTATATGAAGCCTGCTTCTACTACATGGAATTAAAAAAAACTTAAAAGCTAATTGCAACTTTATTCCTCACAGTTCTGATTTTTCATCTCAGAACTGCAACTTAATATCTATCAATTCTTCATATCACACAATTCGGACTTTATATTGCTTAATTTGAATTTTCCTTTGCACATTTCAGAACTTATATCATGCAAATAATTTTTTTTCTTAAAATTGCGAGGAAAAAGTCTGAATTACGAGACAATCAATTAGCGTTTTTTTTTTAAGCAATTAGCATTGTTTTTAGTCCATATCAAAAATGTGCTTCCATAGATTTATGCCGATTCTAACCTATTTAAATACATGCATTCTGAAAATATAATTATTTGAATAATGTCAAATAGATGCAAATAGTTCAGAATAAACTACAGCATGATTTTTTTTTTTAAAAGTTTGACAAATGTGCATCAGGTTTATTAGTTCATGCTACAGCAGTGTAATCCAAATGCATGGAGATTTTATAAGCAATTCAAATCCATAAATCTTAAACATTAGTTTGAGTGCTGCTCAAACATCAGAGAATGAGTCAGAATGACGTCCGCTGGGCTGTGATGAGACTGAAGTCACCGTGAGCTTTTAAAGGCCCACATTAGGAAAAAAAAACAAGTTTAAGAGTGGGACTATTACAAACATAATGGTTCATTTACAGACCAAATAAAAGTCAAACTGCTGCTACGGGCTGCATATTTAACATCATCCATCCGGAGATGATCCAGAGTTTAGATGAATCACTTCTGCTTGTTTTATTCTCAATTATAAGTCACTTTGGGCAAAAGCGTCTGCTAAACGAATAAATAAGGAAATGCAAATGAAATACAGCCAGAGGATCATATTCATGCTTCAATAGACAGTAAAACAAATGAGAACTACATCAGTGCATCAGCAGCAAACGTCTGTCAGGAGAATCCGGGTCACTCCCCAAAGGACAGAGGAATCGCTAACCAGACACATTTATATTTATGGATTTGGCAGATGATTTTACACTGTTTGAGCTACAGGATCTCCTTAATGTTTTGACAGTAATGAGGATGCTTGTATTTTAATTTATTTGCACATCAGCTATTTTACGATAAATATTCAACACTGTATAAAATCAACTTCGAAAAAAAGCCTTAGAGAAAGCCTAATATATTTTCAAATATATCATTTAAATGTGCATTAAATAAACAATTTATTTATATATTATTTTATATATAACTTATTTTGAAGTTTATATATACTTATATATAATAAATTATCATTTTATAATTTTTAAAGAATTGAATTTGCACATTGTTTTATATCAACTTTTAATAATAAAATAATTAAAAATATAATTACTCCAATTTGTTTTTGAAATATAATCATTTAAACAGTGGCTGTAATTAAAACTTGTTTTCAAGACAGATTTATTCAAACATACATTAAATAATAAAGAAAACACTAAGAGGTTAAAGAACCTGAAGAGGTTTTAGTTTAAATTGAGATGAAGTAACAATTACTAACTAGAAATAAAAATTAATAAATAAATGAATAAAAATAAATAACGTGAAATAAAAATAAATTCAACCTAAAAAAAAAAAAAAAGAAAAATGACAAAAGCATGTTACAAAATTAAACTTTTTTTGGAAATTGAAACAAAAACAGCAGTAATAAAAGTAACTAACACTGAAATAAACTAATTTAGTAAACTATTTTTTTTTTAATTTAAACAAAAACAGCAACAATAAAAATACTGAAATTAGGGTTATAAATTTTTTTTTTTTCATATCAGCTGATATTGATAATTATGATAAATGTCAAATTTTTATTTTTGACAAGTTTAAAGGCTGATTTTTGCCCCAATGTGAAAGCTGTAAAAACCAGACGGTTCATTATTTTAAACTAAAAATAATATGTTAAAAAAATAAGATGTAAATTTATGTTCATTATTAAAATCAGTAATATCGGTAAAAACCTCATTTTTATATGGTGATTATAATTTAATTATTCTGAATGTTTGAGGTTTTTTAAATTGAGATGAAGTTAAAATTAAACACTAAAATAAATTCAACCTTAAAAAAAAAAAAAAAACAATAAAAAAAAAAAAAATGACAAAAGCAGGTTACAAAATTACACTTTTTTTGTAAATTTAAATGAAAACAGCAATAATAAAATTATTTAAATTAGGGTTAAGTGATATAGACAAAAAAAAAGACAATTTTTTTTTCACATCAGTTAATATCGAAGATTATCACAAACAATGTCAAATTTTTATTTTTTTCAAGTTTAAAGGCAAGTTTTTGCTTGTAAAAACCAGACGGTTAATTGTTTTAAACTACAAATAATACAAATAATAATTTCTTAATTTTTACATGTTCTAATGAGTAATATTGCAAATCAAGAAAATCAAGAACCCCCCCCCAAAAGAAAGACAAAAGTATGTTACAAAATTACACTTTTGAAATATTAAAAAAATAACACTAAAATAACACTATGGCAGGCGCGCTACAAATCATAAAAACACAACAGCGTAGACTAAAAGACTGACTTTGGAATAGTAAGTCTCTATATTGGCTAATCAAACCACATATTGATTAACTGATATTGTCAATCCAGCCCTAATAAACACACACACACACACACACACACACACACAGGTCCTGATGGAGAGGTTTACAGAGAGCAGCATGTCTCTCTCTCCCTCTCTCTCTCTCTGAATCACTGCGTCTGCATTTATCCCTGACTGTAAACGCACATGCTGACGGAGGCCAAGACGCCGCTGCGCTTCGCTTTCATTAAACACACTGCTGACCGCACAAACATCTCACAGACGACACACGTGCACTCTGATTGAACCCGAGACGAGTCCCAGGAGCACCAGAAACGCTGCACTGACAGCGGAGCACCAGATCTCTATAAAGCACCGCACAAGCATCTTAGAGGGCAGAGTGGACCTGAAGATCCCTTTCAAAGGTGTTTGTCAGTCGCAGGTAGAGCAGCAGGTTTGTGTCGGCGTGTGCCAGCATTCTCCCGCCAACAGTCTGTTCCTGGTGTGAGACGCGCTCAATTCAGCAGACTAAACACAGACAAATGACCGTCTGAAGAGACCAAAACACACACACAATCCAGTCGTAACACCGAATCTGGATGATTCAATCAAAAGTAAGACTGTACAATGAATCAAATGGAGATATGCAGTAGTTTATGAATATTAAAGCACAAAAACTGCTATGGAAATATGAAATCTGCATCTAAACATTCAGCTTAATTTTAAGAAATTATAACAAATACATTACAGCAAGTACATTAAGTAATAATAATAGTATTATTAATAATAAATAAAATAATAATGATGATGATGATAATCAATTATTTATTTATTTATTTATTACTAATAATAAATTATTATTATTATTATTATTAACCTCTGAAACAGAGGTTTACTGTTTTTTTTTTTGTTTGTTTTTTTTTACTGTTTTTGTTTACTGTTTAGGTTTTTTGTTTGTTTGTTTTTTTCAGTTTAAACAGGCTCTATTATTGAAAATAATAAACAAATTATTAAATTAAAGTCCTATGAATTCAATTGAGTAGACATGCTTATTGATTATTAAAATTTAATTAAACCATTAAAACAATCTTGAAAAAATTTAACTGAAAACACTGAATTATTAAAAGATTTATTCAATTATTAAAAATGGAATGTGCAAAAATTAAAATGGCAAACAATAAATAAATTGGATTTCATAAAATGTAATTTTTGTTCAACTTTATAGTAACAGAGTTTTACGATTTCAACAGACAAAACAAAAATCCAGAAAAATGAAATGCCAAAAAATGTTTGCCAAAAAAAGTAAAATTTCATTTGATGACATTTTTGGATATTAATTTAAAAACAAATTATGTTTTATTCCATTTTCAATTAATTCCAACCAACAATAAATGTGTGCTAAATCATTAATCTAAGTAAAAAAAATTTAAAAAAAAGACAACAAAAAAGAAATAAAACATTTCTTAGGGCTCGATCATTGAAAATCTTTTAAAAAAGTATTAAAATAAGGTTCTATAAATTCAGTTAAGTAGACATGCTTTTTGATTATTAATATTTTGTGAAAATTAAAACACAATCCAGAAAAAATTAAACTAAAAATCTTAAAAAAAAAAAAATAATAATAAAATAAAAAAAATTCTGGGATAAATAAATAAATAAATTGATAAATGAATAAATAAACAAACGGTTAGTTAAAGTTTCATGAATTTAACTGATAAGATGTTTAGATTTGTTTTTTTGATTATTAAAATCTAATTAAACTATTAAAATCCAATTAAAATATAATCCAGAAAAATAGAAATAAAACTGATTTCATAGGTCCCCAAAACTGTATTTAGATAGATAAATAAATAAATAAATAAATTAATTAATTAATTATGAAATAAATAAATAAAATTTTATGAATTCAATTTATTAGACTTTTTTTTTATTATTAAAATGTAATTAAATCATTCAAATCAAATTAAAATATAATCCAGAAAAATAGGAATAAAACTAATTTCATAGGGGGCTAAAATTCTATTTATATACACAAATAAATAAATGATATATAAACTAAATTATTACACATAAATTAAATTTTTTGGTTTAATACATTGTTGTTAAATAATTTCAGTTACTAAGACATGCTTTTTAAATTCCCAAAATTAACCATTAAAGCAAAATCCAGAAATGTAAAAAATTAAAACAGGAAAAAATAAAATGGATTTCACGGGGCCGTAAGCACTGAGAGAACTATAGACGTCCTACATGACAATGAATAAAAGTTAAATGAATAAGTGTATATTTATTTGGGGAAGGAGTTTGTGTTAATGCTTCACATCTGATAAAACGTTCACTGGACGGGTTTTAATTCAGTTCTACCAGAGAGACGCTCCACATCTGATGAAGTTTAAATGAAAGATGAATACAGCGGCCCATCAGGGACGAGACGCTTCCTCTCCTGCGTTATTCCACACAGATCACACTAAACACAGCAAAGATGTGCTGGAGAAGATCAGCAGACTCCAGCGAATCCACTCTGTACGGCTCTCGTTATCCGCGTCTCTCTGTCTGCGGGAGATTCTGACTCACAGCGGCTCTACAAGAGCCACGTTTCTGTGGAAACTGAGACTTTAAATGTCAGCAGTGGAAGAGATCAGCTGCTGCTGCTGCATTACGGGATTATTTCAGCTCCACGGGCGCTCAAAAACAGCAAGATAATGACTAGAAATCATCCAAAAAAAAGACACTACATCATCATTTCAGACACCATTTGATGAGCATCTTTTAAAATTAATTACACATGCTTTGTAATTGCTCAAATTTCATTTAACAATTAAAACAATCCAGAAAAATTAAAGCAGAAAACAGAATTTATGGTCGAAAAAAAGACATTTTATTAAATGCAATTTTTGTTAATCTTTAATAAATTGTTTAATTGTGTACATTTCAAGTTTTTATTTCAAATTTTCATTTGATGACATTTTAGGATATTAATTAAATTAATAAAATTGTACCAAATCAATCAATCCAAATAATAATAAACAAAAAAGATAACAAAAAAAAAAAGGACAGAGAAAAAAATAAAACATTTCTTGGGGCTCTATGATTGTAAAATAATTAACAAAATATTCAATTAAAGTTTTATGAATTCAATTGATTAGACATTCACTTGTTGATTATTAAAACGGAATTAAACCATTAAAACAATCCAGAAAAAAATGAAACAGAAAAAACAAAACATTTTATTTGGCCCTAAAAATGTAATGTTTGATAAACTGTGAATTATAGTTAAATACATAACAACTCAATTTTTAATAAATTAGATAAAATTTTTATTACCAAAATAGAAAGAAAAAAATAAAACAGGAAAAAAGGATTTTTTTTTTCTATTTTCTAGAAGATATAAATCAATAAATTATTGTAAAATGAGAAAAAAAAGACTTTATTAAATGTAATTTTTTTTTATCTCTAATAAATTGTTGTTAAATTGTATACATTTTAAGTTTATTTAAATTTTAATTTGATGATTTGAAAAAATGTCATGTTTGATCAACTTTAAATTGACTGCTGTTAAATTGTATTTTATAATGTCAATAAATTAGATAAAATTTTTGATTACCAAAATTTTATTTAACCATTAAAGAAAAAAATAAGAGGGAAAAAAGAGCATTTCTGGAAGATTTAAAAATCGATAAATTATTGTAAAATAAGGGAAAAAAAGAGATTTCATTAAATATATGTTTTGTTAATCCTTAATAAATTGTTGTGAAATTATATACATTTCATAATTTCAATAAATTAGATACAATTTTTGATAACCAAAAATTAATTTAACCATTCAAAAAAAAAAAAAAAAACAGAAAAAAGTGGATCTCTCGAATCAAGAAATTATTGTAAATTAAGAAAAAAAATATTTTATGTATTTTTTGTTAATCTTTAATAAATTTGTTAAATTGTATACATTTCAAGTTTTCAATTAATTAAACCTTTTTTTAACTCTAAAATTTGATATTGCTGTTACATTAAAATTCAGAAAACATAAAAAAATATATATATATATTTTTTTTTTGGAGGGGTTTAAATAAGGGCCTAAAAATTACATTTTCACTAAACCTTTAATAAAATGTTGTTAAATTGTAGATGTTTCATGATTTCAATTATTTAAACATGCTTTTTGATTAATAAAATTTAACTGAACTATTAATTATAAAAATTATTAAACTTTTAACAATTTGTTGACACTTCTTTTTACGTTTCAGGATTTAATTAATTAGACATGCTTTCTAAATACAAAAAATAAATTTAACAATTAAAACTGAAACAAAAAAATGGAAAATAAAACACAAAGTTGACCAGTTTGAATCCCTCAAAACATTTCGAGACAGACTTGACAGAAGTAATACTGGGACGATCAGTGGTGTAAATCACATTCACTCAGGTTCTGCTACTGTACAGTGTTTCACTCCACGCTGTGATTTATGATCTTACATGCAGATATTTCATTCGTAAGTGGCAGCGGCACAGTAAACATCATCAGTTTTAACAGGAGCGACAGTAAGAGCCCTCAGTGGGAGACGCGTCTCACAGGAAGTGTGCGGTGTCTCACGCTGATGAGGTCAATGACCTGGAGAACGAGGAGAGATCGGACTCCATCCCACACACACTGGATCTAATACTGTACTTGCAGACCGTAAACAAATCACAGCACTACAACACTGCAGACAGACACAAGAGAAGAGGAGAGCCCCGCAGACAATCTATGAATTCTACATGTGTTCATGACGTCAGACATGAAACTATACACTATAATAATATATAAACAACAGACACATCTCAGATTCTAAGGAGAGTGATGCACTGCTCAAATCGATAAACTAGGGTTGCATGATTAGTCATAATAAAACCCAAATCTCAACAGGGCTCTGGACGACTGAAAATTACTGCATGTGCGACTATGAAAAAATATTTAGGAGCAGCAGTGCGACTGACCCCATCAGCATATTTGTGTTTGCGCTGAGAGGAGATTCTATGTGTTTTTTCAACATTGAGTAATGCATCACAGACATATCTCACCAATCCTTTCAGTGTAGAGAGTGTAAATAAGAGACTGATTGTGCAGTGTAGAGAGCTTCATTCATTATAATGGAACTTTGTGAGAACACGATGAATTTGAGATATTTAAGTGAGTTTGTAAATGAGATATTGATTTAATACAACGGTTAAATAAAAAAGAGGTTAATATGAAGGGACTTACATTGTCTGACTATAACACTATTGCCTGATTTTGCTCTATTTCGTCGTCAAAAATAGTTTGAAACAAGTCACAACTGAGGAGATTTGAGAACTGAGGAGATAATGAATGAAGCTCTCTACACTGCACAATCAGTCTCTTATTTACACTCTCTACACTGAAAGGATTGGTGAGATATGTCTGTGATGCATTACTCAATGTTGAAAAAACACATCTCCATTCAAACACAGCGCTGTTTCCTTTATGAATGAACGTGCGTTAATGAACGAATCTAGTGAGTCAATGAATCAATTTTCTATTCATAAAGAGTCACTTGCTTTATTCCTGAATGAATCAGCCATTCGAACGAATCAAATGAATGAATGATTCAGTAATTAAATCAGTGACTCGCCGCCACCTACTGGCAGTTTTAGTTTAATTTTTAATCTATCTTTTCAGTTATTTAAATCATTTAATATTTACATATACAAAATGTTATATTTAAAACATGAGTTTATGAATTTGACTGTACTCATGCCACCTCTGAGCCTCATTAAACACATGAAAATACACCTACAAGACACTTTTGAGTTCTTCTGTGCACCTCTGTAGTACAAATTAATTTTAGCAAGTTAACTTATTCTTCTTATTCTACTTGTTCGTATTCTGTTGTTTTAATTAGAAATTTTAAAAATCTTAAATATATATATTTAAAAAAAAAATTAACTGACAAAAGATGACATACTTTTAATAGTTAGAAAAATGCCATTACAAAAGGTAAAAATAAAACTCCTCTGTAAATCACTTTAAGTCAAATATCACCTCGCATTGGGAAGACTAATTTTTGATTAGATATTGATTTCAAGGTGTTCCTGAAATTTTTTACTGTTCTCCTAAATTTATGATTTTTAAATCATTTTTTTTTATTATACTTTTTTTTCTTAAATATTCAGTTTTTCTTTTTTTATTTTACAGTGAAATATTACTAAAGTATTGCTTTTTTTGTGTGTGTGTAGTAGTAGTCAGTGTTGGGGAAAGTTACTTTTAAAAGTAATGCGTTACAATTTTGATTGCTCCCTGAAAAAGTAACTAATTACGTTACTTAGTTACTTTTTATGCAAAGTAATGTGTTGCATTTCTTTTGCATTACTTTTGATGTAAAACAATTCTAACGTAAAAGCCCTTTTACACCAAAAGTGAAATGAATTCACCACAGGCTTAAAAAAAGTAAATTAATGCAGGAGATCACTCTTCAGCTATAAAAAAAAAAAAATGAAGCACAAATGTTAGTTTATCTAAAGTATTTTTTGCTTATTAGTATGGTTGAATTGCATAATCGAAGGTCAGCAGCAAAGATACTGGTTAATAAAATGGGATTAAATGCATAAAGAATATTTGTTTTATTTAACATACGTAATTATTCTGAGTTTGCATTTCATATTCATATTCATATTCTGAGTTTGCATTTCACTGTTTTTATTCATTTTGAGGAATACTGAATCTGTTTTTTGTGAGTGAGATGAATTAATGCATGTTCACATTTAGTCTAGAATACAGTAACATCATGTTTACTCCCAATTTCCCAACAGGAGACTTGTCAATCAATAAATAGGGAAAAAAGTAACTGGCGTTACTTATTTGAAAAAGTAACTCGGATATTTTCTTAGAAATTCAAAAGTAATGCATTACTTTACTAGTTACTTGAAAAAAGTAACATTACATAACTCGTGTTACTTGTAATGCGTTACCCCCAACACTGGTAGTAGCAATTTGAAAAATAATAAATTCATTATTATTTAGCCACACAGTATTAAAATATTAAAATTCAGAAAATTATGTACAGGCCTGCAAAGAAGCACAGCAAACCTATTTTTTTAAATAACATTTTTTAACATACACCATAATCATATATTATGAAAAAACAACATATAAATTATTTTATTATTTACGTTTATAAAATGTGATCTGATTTTTTCCACAAATCTGTTAAACTGTTACAAATTTGTTAACGGTATACATTTTTTGCATCGTGTCTATTGCAGCTCTTCTCATAATCTCCAGCACAACAGCATACAAATTTATATTTATCCTAGCTTGTGTGAATTTTGATTCAACAAAATGACTATTAAAACAATTCTTTTAATGAATCGTTCCAAAAAAATAATTTCTCACACTATTTTTACTCAGGATTCAGTTTGACAAGACTGTCACTGCATAGACCAAAATTACAAATATCATGATATATATTTATAATATTTTTTACATCACCCACCATTAGTTCTATATGTTATAAATCTCTGCAGTGTGTGTGTGTGTGTGAGTGTGACTAAAAAGCCTTTGATGTCAGCGTTGAGCAGAGCTGCTTTACAATAGCGGAGCACATTTCTTCATTTAGCTGATCAATAGCTCATTACAGCAGACATTCACACACCCTCTACAGCTCCAGCGCATGTGTGTGCGCATCAATTAAATTAGAGTGACACGTCACCATCAGGACCTGATGTGATTTCACTGGATATGAGTGTGAGCAAGAAATATGCCATCACCAACAGAAACAATATAATGCTAGTGTTGATAAATGTGACATTTGAACAACAAACATATGCAAAACCTGATCTATTATGCACAAACTCATACACAACTACATCTTAATAAAACAACAGTCAAACAGGCAGATCTTACCATGTTTAAGCACCTTTTTTAAGACATTAAATGCAATTGAAAACATTAAATATTACTAATCGATTATCAATAACATGGGCTTTTACACAACAAACACGGCCTTTACATGTGCGAATCTAGCTGCACTACTGACACTGCATTTGATGGAAAAATAACTTGACTAAAGGACTGAGATTGTACTATGACTGACATTAAATACCCTGGTAAATGCCAAAAATAATGTAGTACTGTAAGTCTTTTGCTAGTGTCTGCAGCAAATGAAGCTCAGATCTGATCTTGAACAGTTTCACTTTAATTCAGGATGAAAAGGTTCCCGGTCACAGATCCGTCACACTGAATTAAACTCCGTCCTGAAGTGGCCTTATCACACACACACACACTAAAGCAGGCGAATGACGCCTCTGATACACACACACACACTCTCTTTCTCTTATCTGTCTGTCCATGAAGCAGGAACGAGTCTGATAAACAGAAGCAGGTCTGAATGTCACTCGTCAGACGCCGTGTCTTTATTCTTCTGATATCAGTTGCGATTCACATCACAAACAACACAACAGGTGTGTGTGATAAACTACAGATGCCACAGGTGTACACAGACAGACAGACAGACAGACAATCACGGTAAAGAGGCTGTCTGGTCAGTGAAGGTGATGTAAAATCAGAGACACTGGATGATTTACATGCTCTGAGGGTAAATCTCATCAACTACATGCCCTGTTTGTATTTTTAACTCGAATGTAAAAGGAAAAAAAAATGCATAAAGAAAATACAGCCTGTTATTATGCATATTATAATATGACATTATTTTCATGGAAATACATCACATTTTTCTCAAAAATTCTCATTATTTTAAAAGGTAAGTGAAATCTTCCTGTAAAAAAAAAAAAAAAAAAAAAATCTAACAAATAACCAAGGGTTGACCGAGGGGTTTTATTCTACACACATTTCAAATAATTCTATCCTCAATTTCACAAATATGTCAGTAAATATACTGTCGCTCAAAAGACTCAAAAGGATTCTTATATGGTCATCAAGGCTGCATTTACTTGATCAAAAATACAGAAAAAAAATGTAATATTGTGAAATATTATTACAGTTTAAAATAACAGTGTTCTATATTCATATATTTTAAATTATAATTTATTCCTGTGATGCAAAGGTGAATTTTTAATCAGCCATTACGTCAGTTTTCAGTGTCACATGATTCTTCAAAAATCATTCTAATATGCTGATTAATTGCTGTTATTATCAATGTTAGAAGCAGTTATGATGCTTAATATTTTTTAGAACCTGTGAGTCTTTTTTCAGGATTCTTTTTAATTACTAAAAGGTTAAAAAGAACAGCATTTATTCAAAACATAAATCTTTTCTAACAATATAAGTCTTCGCTATCACTTTTTATCAATTTAACACATCCTTGGTGAATAATAAAAGCATTAATTTCTTTAAAAAAAAAAAAAAAAAAAAATTTACTGACCCCAAACTTTTAGATGGTAGTTTAAAAGAAAATAAATCACAGGTTCTAACAAAATATTAAGCAACTGTTTTCAACATTGATAATAAATCAGAATATTAGAATGATTTGTAAAGGAACATGTGACACTGAAGACTGGAGTAATGATGCTGAAAATTCAGCTTTGCATCACAGAAATAAATTACCTTTTAAAATATATTCACATAGAAAACTGTTATTTTAAATTGAAATAATATTTCACAACATTAGAGTTTTTTCTGTATTTTTAATAAAACAAATGCAGTTTTGATGAGCATAAGAAGCATCTTTAAAAACCATTAAAAACCTCACTGATCCCAAACTTTAGAGCGGCAGTGTACATTCACTGGGGAAACAATCTCTGTGCTGTTTATTAGCAGCGTCCACAACAAGAAACACAAGCAGTTTATGTGTTTATCAGATATTCAGACTGAAAGACCAAAAACAACCACAGACAAACACAATCACCAGATGAAATCAATTTACACTCTGTTTGTATGGAGAGACACACACAGAACCGAGAGTTATTTCTGCAGTGAGACAGCGCTGCTCACACACACAGACACACACACACACACACACCACTGCGCAGACTGATGCTGCACTGCACACACACAGACAGAAAAACACACACACACTCAATGTGCAACACACACACTCATGCTTGCCCTCACTCTTACACACACACTGCTGCAGTCTGATGCTGCACTGCACACAAAGACAAATGCACACGCACATAAATGCATGCACACACACATTCACAGTTTTACACACACACAAAACATGCACACTCAAACGCAGATGCATGCATGCACACACACACTTATAGACACACACACACTCAGTCACATGGATGTGCACACAGAAACACACAAATGCACAAATGTGCATGCACACTCTTACACACACACATGCACACTCAGTCTTGTGCACATGCACTGACGCACACTCACTCTCACACACACACACACACACACACGCTGTGGAGAAGCAACAAGCTGAAGATCCTACAGTCACACAAACCTTTATCACACACGACTATAACATTAAGCTTCAAAAGATCCACTCGTACTGAGAACATGACGTCAAGATCCACAAGCTGGCAATGAAATATAATTAGCATGCATCTATTTACACTCATTAAATAACAGAAACTACAATGAGCAACACAAATAAGAACGTCTGATCAGAACGACACATGCACAAGTGAGTTACACTGTGTGACACGATAAAAAAAAGAGCATCATCATCACTGATCCAAAGCTCTCTATAATACACATTTAAAGAATTAAACAGTATAAGTGAGTAGACATGGCCATGGAAATGTGCTGCATGAGACAGACTGAGCTGTGAAGAGTTTATGAAAAGGAACAGAGAGATGGGGAGTATTACAGAGAGGGAGAGACAGCTGCGTGCTGAACGCTGCAGTGAAACAGACTCTGTGAATCCGTCACAACACTAAAACATAAACACAACACCACCATTACTCACAATAGAGTCAAACTACTCACAATACAACTGCACGCTCATCACGATTCCCTATTAATCTGAATTTGTAAATATTCCAACTAGTATTGAATCACGTAAACAAAATTTGACAGCATTCCCAGCTCTGGGGAATCTGCCTGCTTTTTTTTTTTTTTTAGAAAATGTGTTGCATGTAAACACTTTTTTAGAAAATCTACTCAAAGGAGATATACACACATGCTTAGACTGTTTGGAATCATGGGTGCTCACAGATGTGTAGCTGTAGGCTAAAACTGGGGCAGATTTCTGAAGTGACTCATTTAAAGTTGACATTAATGATTATGTTATCAGGCATTTCAAGTAAAATCAAACTAATAACTGAGAACATGCTGTATAACCAAAGGCAGAATCTGAAATCTACAAAGCAGGAAACATGCATGCGTAGATCAGCCCATAATTGGACGCACATGACACTTTCATCCAAAAAGATTTACATTTACTTGTATCAGTTCATGCTTTTCTTGGAAATCAAACCCACAAGCTTGGCATTGTTAGTGATTGTGATCTTCTCTATGAACTACAAGGAGGCTATAAACATCATATTCAGAATATGACCATAACCGGAATATAGCACTTAAACAGAATTGAATGTGCAAATACTAATAAGTCATTTTTCTTAACATATATATATATATATATATATATATATATATATATATATATATTTATATTTATATATTTACACTGCCCTCCAAAAGTTTGGAAACACCCCTGGCAAAGTGTGGATTTGGACGATATCAGCATAAATCCTCATCATTTTTTGGTGCAAATACATTAAAGTAAGTTGACATTATCATTAAAGAGCAGCAATAATAATTTTCATTTTGATGACATAATAATGGCAATATATACATGTCAAAGTCAAACATGCCCCTTTGCCAGCTGTGACGCCTGGTTACTGGTTTAAACTTGGCCCAGGTTTTTACAAGATTTTTGGGTCAGCACACCTTAATAGCTTCAACAACTGATTGACAATTAAGTTTAGAATACAATGAATTTAGGCCCAGATTATGCAGAGCTGTAATAGCTGCTAATGATACATATTTTGATGAATCAAAAATGCAATGTTTTTTCTATGTATAAACTGTTTATGTAATAAAATGTGTTTTCATAGTTTGTGTTGTCCTTTATCAGTGCAAAATTATCACAAATTAAAAAGGATTCATGCCAATATTGTCCAAAACCCCATTTTTCTAGGGTGTTTCCAAACATATTTTTTAATATACATTTTTTTTGACACACATACACACATATATGACCATGGACCACAAAACCACCAATAGCCAAAAATACATTATATGGGTTATGCCAAAAATCATTAGGATATTAAGTAAAGATTATTTTCCATGAAGTTATTTTGTAAATTTCCTACCGTAACTATATCAAAAATTAATTTTTGATTAGTAATGCGCTTTGCTAAGAACTTCATTTGGACAACTTTAAAGGTGATTTTCTCAATATTTTGATTTTTTTTGCAGCCTCAGATTCCAGATTTTCAAATAATCGTATCTCAGCCAAATATTGTCCTAGTCTAACAAACCATACATCAATGGAAAGCTATTTATTATTATATTTATTCAGCTTTCAGGTTATGTATAAATCTCAATTTCGAAAAAAAAGACCCTTATGACTGGTTTTGCGGTCCAGGGTCACATACATGATCAATATGATCATCAGAATTTAATCTTGCACCTCATACAAACATGAACACATTCAAACACACACATATAGCCTATATAATACACACACACAAATATATATGTCTATAAACATACATATATAAGCGTGTACATACAAAATAATCACATAAAACCTGCATTTCTCACACTACACACCGGCTTTTTTTGAATTAAATGAAACTTATCTTAACTAACGACATTTATCACCTCAGATAATCCATTAATTCGAGTGTAAATTAGCTTAATCGTTTCAAATTCAACACCATCACAGAGAAAACCCTTCAATTCGCATTAATCATGTGCCCACATCAATTAAACACCAAACTGGATGAGAATAATCAGCGGTACAATAAAAATCAATCTCTGACTGAACGCCGCTGCATTATAATGAAGCGATCATCTGGCCGCGGCGCGTCGCGCTCTTCACACACAATTAATATGAGGCGTTCGAACGCGATTCGCGCGGATGATTGTTTCACAAACACACAAAGCAGAGAAATCCTGACAGAAAAGCCAGTCTCACCGTGCGCAGGAACTGAATCTCATCCTCCGCGTCTCCGCCTTCAGCCATGATGAGCTCCGTCAGTCCACAGCAGCCATAGAGACGCGCCGCACACCGCCACTCTAGCGCGCGCTCTCTCTCTCTCTGTGTGTGAGTGAGAGTGAGTGGGGGCGCGCGCGCGCTTCCAGTTCAACCGCATTGGGGTTTCAGCTCTGACGTCACGCCTGGCGCATATTAATATTAATACACAGGTGAATAGAACTGAAGAGTAAAACTTTCAGCTGCTTTTTTATTTATTATTGTTTTATGTGTGTATTTATTATTTATTTATTGCATATTATTTATTTATTGTTATTTTCCGACAGCACTGCGTAAAAAAAAAATACTTTCACTGTTTCTTAATCACTCCTTGTTTTAGCTTTGTATTAACAATAATTATGTCTGAATCTTTGTATTTCAGCTAATTAATAAATATAAATGTTGTTATTATTATTTATTTTTCTATGTTTTTATGTATTATTATTTGTTATATTATATTTTTTTCTCTAGCATTCAATACAAATATAATTGAAAAAATGTGATTATAACAGAAAAAGTAAAGATTGGGAGATTTTAATTTTTCTTCTTCTTATTATTATTATTAGAAATCTTTTTTTCTGATTAGTGTTAGGTGAGATACAAGTCCTATGTGGTACACTATGGAGTCCTATATTTTTGTTAGTTCTATCATCTCTTTATATCTTTTTATACTTTATATTATTTATTATTGTTTTATTCATTTATTATTTATTGTTATTTTCCATCAGAGAAGAAAAATCCTTTCACTATTCCTTAATCACTCCCTGTTTTAGCTTGTGTTAAGAATAATGATGTCTGAATCTTTGTATTTCTGGTACTTTTCGTTTATTGCATCTTCATGAGAAATCATTCGATATGTATAAATGTTACTATTATTATTTACTTTTTATATTTTTATATGTTTATTATTATTTATTTTATATATTTATTTAATTCTATTTCTTTGTCTAGCATTCAATAAAAATAGAAGTTACACTTTACTGTCTGAACCTAATTTCATTATTATTGTTTTATAAAAAAATAAAATGTATTTATTTTGTTATTATTATTTATTTTATTTGTATATGTTTATTTATTATATTTGTATCTAAACACTATGTTGTTGCTTCTCTTATGTTAATATGTATACAAAATTGATTGTTTCTTGCCTAGCATTCAATAAATATATGAGAAAAGATGAGAATAATTGAAAAAAAAACTTTGCTGCCTGAATTTGTTTTTTATTATTGTTTTTTTTTATTTTATTTTATTATTGTTATTATACTATTATATTAGCATTATTATAGCATTCAATAAAAATAGTGAATGTTGCATGTTTTAATATTGTCAGCTGACTTTAAGATGCAGTTAATTCAACACATTTTGTTGTCATATGTGACCCTGGACCACAAAACCACCAGTCTTAAGGGTCAATTCAAAATTAAGATTTATACATCATATGAAAGCTAAATAAATAAGCTTTTTTTATTAATGTATGGTTTGTTAGGATAGGACAATATTTGGCCAAGATACAGCTATTTGAATATCTGGAATCTGAGGGTGCAAAAAAAAAGAGAAAATCACCTTTAAAGTTGTCCAAATGAAGTTTTTAGCAATGCATATTACTAATCAAAAATTAAGTTTTGATATATTTACTGTAGGGAATTTACAAGATATCTTCATGGAACATGATCTTTACTTATTATTATACATATTATGGTATTATTTAATTGCATGGCTACAGAAAACAAGCATATGTGTAAGTGCACATCATCAGATACTGAGATTGTGAGAACTAGCCCCAGTCTCCCTGAACTATGAGAGCTTAGCATCAGTGTCTGCTCTTCTTCGAGAAGCTGGTAAGTGACTTTGGCTCTTCATGCAGTGAGTAAAGTAGATAACTGGGACGCTGTATTGAGCCTGCTGCTGTTTTCAAGGTCAAACGCGCGCACACACACACACACACATACTTATCGAGCTCTGTTCACTGGTGAAATGATGTCAGGCTCACGATGAGCTATAACAGCCGCAGATAAACTGCTACAGAAACAAATAAAACCAAAAGCACAGGGATGTGAAATGTCACATTAAGTGATGGATTTCAAAGACAACATGCACATTGAGGTGTAGCATTGATTTCTTTACCCAGCCTGTAGTGATAATGACCTAGTGACCTCTCTGACAGCAAATGTGACCTTTCATGTCAATATTATAGGACAATGCTGCTTCTGCTTCAAAAGGAATCTTATCGTTTATTGCTGACAGTTTTGAAGATCAATGCTTGCTCTTTTAACCTGCATAAATGAATTATTATTTACATTTACATACATCCCTATAGAGGATAAGTGGTTTAAAGAATGGATGGATGGAAGGATTTACACTACCGTTCAAAAGTTTGGGGTCAGTACATTTTTATTGTTTCTTTTTTTTTTTTTTTTAAGAAATTAATACTTTTATTCACCAAGGATGTATTAAGTTAATAATTAAAAGTTTATTAAAAGTTAATAATAAATAATTTACATTGTTATAAAATATTTATATTTTGAATAAACACTGTACTTTTTAAACTTGTTATTCATGAAAGAATCCTGAAAAAAAAAAATCACAGGTTCCAAAAAATATTTGGCAGCACAACTGTTGATATTATCCAACATTGATCATTCTAATAATAAATCCGCATATTAGAATGATTTCTGAAGGATCATGTGTCACTTAAGACTGGAGTAACAGCTGATAAAAATTCAGCTTTTCATCACAGGAATAAATTCTATTTTAAAGTATGTTAAAATAAAAAACATTATTTTATATTGTAAAAACATTTTGCAATATTACTGTTTTTTTCTATATTTTTAATCAAATAAATGCAGCCTTGATGAGCATAAGAGACTTCTTTAAAGACTATTACAAGTCTTACTGACCCCAAACTTTTGAACGGTAGTGTATATCCATGTATATAGCGGATGCTTTTATTTTATTTTTGAAGTGACCTCAAGTCATCCAGGTTTAGTAGAAAGCTAGGTTAGGAAGTCAGCTATAAAGCAGAGGAGAAATGCAAAGAATGGGAAGATTTTTCTTATTTTAATTATAAACCTTTTTTAAATTTCTGCTGTCTTTGCATATGCATGTGAAAGATTTTAGTGTTGCCTGTTTCTTGTTGGTTTCATGACATTGTAATGTAATCACTTATTATGTGAGATACAAGTCCCATGGTACACTACAGAGTCCTATATTTTTGTTAGTAGTAATATTATTATACTTTATATCTTGCTTTGCTCAAAATGAGATCTCTTAGTAGACAGCATAACTTTTAATTGCACAAAGTAATTAAATAAATTAGTGTCAGCTTATTGGGAAATTAATTGTTAAATGATTTAATAAGCTATTACTTCAATCAAAATATAAGTATAGGCCAATGCAGTTAGTCATTGCTTGATTAGCTGTGAAATCGCGCAAGAGCCGGAACCTGATTTGTGATCCTCTGCTGCATCCTAGTGGTGTGACTGTGAAATAACATAAAACATATGTGACCCTGGACCACAAAAGCAGTCATAAGGGTAATTTTTTTTGTTGAGATTTATACATCTGAAAGCTGAATAAATAAGCTTTCCATTGATCAACTGTTTGAAAATGTGCAATCTGCAGGTGCAGAAAAGCAAAAAATGGAGAAAATCGCCTTTAAATTTGTCCAAATAAAGTACTTAGCAATGCATATTACTAATCAAACAATAAGTTTTGATATTTACGGTAGAAAATTTACAAAATATCTTAATGAAACATGATCTTTACTTAATATCTTAATGATTTTTAGTATAATTTTGACCCATACAATGTATTTCTGACTATTACTACAAATATACCCCTTCTACTTAAGACTGGTTTTGTGGTCCAGGGTCACATATATAAATAAAAATAAATAAACAGAAATAGAATTATGCATTATGCATTCCTGAAGCTCAACTTGTTCACTTTATTTTATTATTATTATTTTGTTTACATATGTACATAGAGCCAACAATCTCTGAACACATTTTGTCCAGCTGAAACTACATATGATATGATTGCAACCATAAAAATGGTATACAGGATGATGAACTTGATCTATTCATAAGTCTATTGTTTTCTTTTGAAAGTCATATATAAGCTTATAAGCTTTGGTTTCAGCCAAGATACTGTCACTATAGTTACTGTTACTACAATAAACCCATAGTGTGTTTATACAGGACTGGATCTTCAAACACTGTAAGCAATTTTGTGTCTTCTAGGCAGGTTCTTATCAAAGATGATTTCTATGTAGGCCTATGTATATTTATTATTTTATTTATTTAAATTTATTTATATTTATATATTTTTTATGTTTGTTTTGTTTTTAAATCATAATAACAATTAAGCAAAATATGGCCTGGTACTGCAGATTTTAAATCAGAACTAGATAAAAAAAAAAAAGTTTGTCAAGACAAACTTTAGGTTGACTTGAGAAAGCCTAGCTTGAAAGTTTAAAGTACCAGTAAAAGCTTCACGTTTTAAACTTTAAACTTTTTAGATAGATTAGATGATTAGCATGTTGTTAGCATGATTAGAATGTTGTTATTATTTATTAGCAAATTACTAACATGTTGCTAGCATGCTTAGCAAGTTACTAACATGTTGCTAGCTTGTTTCTAGCATGACTAGCAAGTTACTAGCATGCTTCTAGCATGATTAGCTTGTTTCTAGTATGATTAACATGTTACTAGCTTGTCTCTAGCATGATTAGCAAGTTGCTAGCATGTTTCTCAAGAAAACCTAATGATGTAGATTGTGAGTTAAACTGAAGATGAAACTGACACTGAAACTTTCTTTAAAAACTGTTTTTTTTCTATTACAACCAGCATTTACTGTGTTACTTCTATTAAAATAAGATTCAATAATATATATATATTTTTTTAATAAAATAATCAATTAATTAAAAAAAAAAAAAAAACGTCGAAAACATGGTAATCGCGGGTAATCCTGTACGTGCGTCGGTTTACGTTTGTGCGTCAGTTTGAACTTTAAAGCGCGCGACGGGTGTCCCTCAGGAGCCGCCGGCGTTTGAATCTCAAATGAAATGGGCGCATTTTTTGATTTTGGCAGTGTAAATTAAGTATTTAGAGTAATTAAGTATTTTTCATCGCTATAAACTCATGAGGAGACAAGAGGAGTTTAATCTCACCTCAGGTACACGCACACACAAACACCTCAGTATATCAAACGCGCTAAAATAACTTTAACTAACGGCCAAAATATATTTTTTGCCTCAGACTGAACAAATTTGTCCTCATAAATTGTACATGAACATATTACAGTCTATTTTTCGATACATTGTGCTTGTTTGGACTTATATGTGCTTTATAATGAGGTAATCAACTTTTAACCCTCACACAAAACCTTTCTACAATTAATTTTAAAATTAATTCAGATGGTTTTAGGTTTTACTATCCTTGTGGGGATATTTAGTCGTTTATATAATTCTTTAATACACAAATAGATAGATATTCTCTAAAGACTTTAAGAACTTATTCAACTGAGGACTGTGTTTGTCTTCTGTCCCCTTTAAGTCAATACTGCTGTTTATCTGACATTCTGCAGCACTGCTGCTTCGCTTTATGACACACTTCTGATGGGGGCGGGGCCACCTTGAAGCCAGCCAATCACAGCCGAGGATACAAACGCTGCCGTCTCTAACTGGTCCGCGCGCCTGTCAATCACAAGGTGAGAGCGCTGTGCTCCAGAACGCACTTTATTCCGAGAGAGAGAGACGCGGATCCGTCATGCATCTCCGATGGGTGAGTTTAACACGATTAACTTACTATAACACACGATTATTAAAAATAAACACGTCAGTTTAGGTTGAAATTATGTTTTAATGCGGTCGAGATCATACGTGTTTTTTTGCTGGACGAGCAGCAGCAGAAAAGACGCAGAACTTAATGCTGTGTTTTATAATAGATATGAAAAAAATCATGCAAATGCATTGATCGTAATCATACTTAAGCAAATTTAAAGACGTATTGTTGAATGCAAAGTGATCCCGTGGCTGTGAGAAATGCAGTGAATGTTTAAAGCATCAATGATGCAGCAGTGCAAAAATAACTTTCTGCATAATAAATGATACTCAGTATAGTGCAGATTATTCACTGACAGTGCAATGCACATCTCATATAATCCACCAATATAAAATACTGATTTGTTCTGGTTTGATCACTGCTGAACTGTCATGTCCTGTTTTAAAGGGACATCCACTGTAGCTTCTGCATCATTTTAAAGTATCATTATAATGTTTGTGATGGTTAAGTATTATGAAGCTCATGATGAAGGGTGCTCTACTCACTCAACTGCTTATTTAAATAATTATGCATACAGTTCAAAGGCTTTAGCAGAATAAAGCGTACTGAATGACATTATCAATAGTCCCACTGTTAGTTGTGTATTCATGGATATTTTTGCCAAAGCATCTCTACAGTTTATTTTCTGGCCTGTAAAAATGTCTGGCAAAGAGCTGAATGTTCCTAGCTACGATGCATGGAATATTACAAGAGAAGTCTGTTGCTTATGATTATGCAAAGATCGCTTTTAAAATTACTTTAAATTTTGTACTCTGATAAAAATAGGTGCAGAATTTATTTTAATTCAAAAACTGGTAATAAAGTGGGTATTTTTGCCAAAGCATCACCACAGTTTATTTTCTGGCCTGCAAACATGTCTTATAGTCCATGAAAAATGTGATTATGTTGATTATAACAATATTTGCTTATAGTCATGCAGAGGTTACTTTTAAAAATGACTATTAATTAATACATGCTTTTATAAACAAATAAATATATAATTTTTATGTTTATTTTATATGTATGCCTTGTTTGCTTGTTTGTCTTTTTAAATAAATTAAACTTGCAAACCAAATTGTTAACTTTAAAGCCTATTTTAAATGACTAATAATCAATCTTATTATTTAAATAAACTTTTGATTTTGTTCTGGATTTTGAAGCTCTATGTAACAATTCATGTGTTGTATGTGTGTATCAGGTTTTTTATTCGGTTAAAGTTTACTTTGATATTGAATAAATTAATTAAAAGCTTTTTTGGCGTTAAAGTTCCAAGAGGGCATTAAGATGACTTTAAATAAAACTTTAAAATTAAAATTTAAAATAATAATTGTTATTATAATTCATCCTTTCTCTTTGAAGAAACTTCTTATTTTATATTTAAATACTTGATTTTATTGTGGATTTTAAAGCTCTGTGTCTATGTAATAATTTGTGTTTATCAGTTTTTTTTTTTGATATTGTATATTATAAAATAAAATAAATAAATAAATTATAACTTTTTATTTTTTTGCTTTAAAGTTCCAAGAGGGCAGTAAGATGACTTTATGTATGATTTCTAGACCTGGAAAAGTCAGTAAAAAAACATTGACAAAGTGTTAACAGTAACTGTTGTTTTTTTTTTGCTATTAATCAATCTTATTATTTAAATAACATTTGATTTTGTTGTGGATTTTACAGCTCTGTGTCTATGTAAAAATTCATGAGTTTTTAAGCTAAAAATCTGTTGAATGTTTACTTTCTACATGCGTCTTAAAACAGATTCATGAGCTGCACTAAAAACCTCCATCATTTTGACAGGCCTTCGATCGCCCCGATGATGAACGCCCGCCATGTCAGTCCAACCCGGGCCGACCCCGACTCGAGACGAGACCCACGAGACAACTGCCAACTTAATTTAAGAGTGTGATTAATTAAAATGGGCCCCGTAATGGAAGGCACGCACACGGTGCTGCGTCTGTACAAACCCATCCATGAGCTGTGCTTCATCAGTCTGTACTTCCCAACGAGGAAGTCGCGGGGTTTCTCAAGAGCTGGCCAGCCCCCTCGTGAAGTCCGGCCTCAGGATGAAGACGCGGCCAAGGCTAAACAAAGAGGCCAGTATTACTGCGAGGCGACAAAAGGAGCGGTCGCGCAGCTCCACTGGCTGGCCGCAGAACACCATCAGCTGCTGACGGACTTCTTGTCTTTATGCAGTGACTGTGCAGACCGCCTCAGGATGGGCAACCAGGATGGGAGGCTCCTGGAAGAACATGGGGAACATCTCGGACATGATGTTAGCAGCAGTAACTTCCCTATTTCTCTGTCTCCGGAGCATAAGAGAGCATCTTCAAGAGTTCGTAAGCTGAAGAAGCTTGGTTCTAAGAAGATGGATAGTGCTGAGGAGTTCTTGCAGAGCAAGATGAAGAAAAAAGTGCAGAGTGGAGCATCCGAGTTTTCCCTGAAAGGACCTGGAACTCCAATCTCAATCCGTGGTGTGGATACTCCAGGATCAGGCTCCTACGTCAGCGTCTCCAGCGAGCCTCTTCTTCCAATGGATGAACACTTCCAGATTGCCAACGATGGTTGGGATTTTATGGAAGAACCTCGTTCTTTTGAGTCGGAAATGGATCTTTGTGCCGAGCTGTCGGAGTTTGATAACCAACTCACTTTGGAATTCGAGAAACCGTTGGAAAACCAACGCAGTTGTGTCCTAATGACCAATGGGAATATTGTTGGAAACCAACAAGAGAAGTTTGGACGTCTATCAGCCTTTGCAAGTTTGGAAGTCAACAAAAGGGATTTGAGAAGTGATGATGCTGCCACTAAAGACAACAACCATACTGATCAGCGCAACCAGCAAGCTGGACAAGAAGACATCAAGCACTTTACTCAGGTGAACAACGAGAAAACCAGGTTAACCCTGTCGCCCCCTATTGATGCTAGAAGCTCCAACCTTCGCCCCTGGCCCAGAAGCCCTGCATCAAGCTCTCTCTCTGGGGTCTTCAATGTGTCTTATCCTTCCACCAACTGTCTCCAGAGCATGTCTCCTGTGCTGTCTCCTTTGTCTTCTCAACTTTCGAGTCCCCAGATGAATCATCGTATAGTGTTGCTGCCCGAGGAGGATGATGGAAATAAACGCTCCTCGAGAGACGAGCCTAAAGTTGCCACAGAGGTCATCGACAAAAACGGCAACCGCAGGACGGTCACACGGCTTGACCTGAACCTCAGCAATCATTTTAATCTGAATGGAGCCAGTACGTCGAGTGCCACGACCTCAGGTAGGAGACTGCTCTTTTAGTTCAGACTAAAGGGGAAACCCAGCTAATAGGACAAAACGTTTTTAATGTAATGTTTATGAAACATTCTTATAACTTTATGCATAGTTCATGCATTTGTAACATCTTACAACAACGTTCTCGAATGTCCCTGTGATGTTATTTGTACTTGAACATTCTAAGAAACACTTTTTAACATAAAATAATGCAATAGCATGTAGTTTTGGTAAAAAATAACATTTAGTAAACATTTAAGAAGTTTTCATCACCTTTAAACAATGTTCTAACATTTAGTAAACATTCTGATTACGACAAGAAAACTGGTAATTTTAACATTCACAGAATGTTACAAATTAGCGTTCCAATAATGTTACATTTTTTGGGAAATAAAATTAGTAGAACTTTCTGAAATGTTTTAGTAACCTTTAAATAACATTATAATCACGACAAGAATTTGATTGATTTTTTAATGCATTTTAATGTTTTTAGAATATTAAAAATTGTATGATTTTGCGTAAAAATTAGATTTAGAAGAACATTTAGGAAACGTTTAAATAACATTCTAATTACGACAAGAAAACTGGGTATTTTAAAATTCTTAAAATATTAAAAAATAATCGTTCAATTAATGTTATATTTTTGGGCAAATACAACTAGTAGAACGTTTAGAAAACATTTTTGTAACCTTTGAGTTCTACTTAAGACAAGAAAACTGGGTATTTTAATGTTTTTAGAATATTGAAAAAACATTTAAAAACTATAATTTTGGGTAAAAATAAAATGTAGTATAACATTTAGGAAATGTTTAAATAACGTTCTAATTAAGAAGAGAAAATTGTGTATTTTAGCATTCTTAGAATGTTACAAATAAATGTTTAAATAATGTTTTGGTTAAAAATAATATTTAGTAGAACAGTTTAGAAACATTTCATTTGCTTTTAAATAACGTTTTTAAAGATTTAACATTCTTAGAATATTACAAATAAATACAATATCTCATAATGTCATATTTTGGGTAAAAATTAAATTTAGTAGAATGTTTAGGAAGCGTTTTAGTCACCTTTAAATAACATTCTATTCACAACAAGAAATATAGACTTTTTAGTGTTCTTAGAATATTAAAAGTAAGTGTTCAAATAATGTTATGTTTTTGGGTAAAATAAAATTTAGAACGTTTAGGAAACGTTTTTGTAACCTTTAAATAACATTCTAATCATGACGAAAATTGGCCATTTTAGTGTTTTTAGAATGTTAAAAATAAACATTTAAAAACATTATAATTTCATATAACACAAAATCATGTAACATTCTTTATTATCAATTAATTAAATAATTCAAATAATGTCATATTTTGGGTAAAAATAAAATCTAGTAGAATGTTTTTGGCCCTCTTTCCCAGAGATTCATTATTGAATTTTTTGTGTATGTGTGTGTGTGAGTGAAGAATCCGTCCTGTTCTCGCTAAGATCAAAGTTGCCACGCTGGCTCTCGGGTTCAAACAGTGGTGCCGCTCTCATGAACATAATTTGCTCTGCACCTTCATCCTGTTGATCTGGAGGAGGGCTGGTTTGGGTCGCTTCAGAAGTCCCAAACATTAGAAGGATTAAAGTGCTTTGAGCAGGACTTCAGAAGCGCGTAAGCTGCATCTCATGGCTGCACTGACGAGAAAAGAAAGAATTCCCATTAAGTGTCTGCCCTTTCTGTGATGTTCCTCTAAATTCAAGCCTAAATTCAGATAGTATGATTTGATCATCGCCTATTAGACGTGGGGCGAAACACAGTTCATTTGCTGGAGGCAGAATAGATGCAGTGAAGTCTGCAGTTTAATCTACTCCTGTGCTGCAGCTGATCTGATCACACATGACAGATACACAAACCTGAAATACAGCGGATCCTCTCTGCTCACAAGAGGAATGCTTTCTATAGTAGAAACAAGATATGTTTTATATGTCTAAATAATCGTATTTATAATCATCATCATTAAAATAATATGAAAAAATAATGTTGTTTGATATAATGTTTGTTGTTGACTAATATAAGATTGACTTAAGTGGTATGAGATGACTGGATGCTTTCAACTGATTTCCTATTGAACTGTCAGCAACTGAACTGCAGTGCGAGAATCGTTTGAATCATTTGAGTCATTTCGGTGCGGGTTCATTGCATGTTCGCGAATCATTTGATGCAGATCGGGACTTTAGTGCGTGTTCGCGAATCATTTGATTCAATTCTGGATTTCGGTGGGTTCGCTAATCATTTGATTCAATCGGATTTGATTCCAATTGATTTCGGTTCGCTAATCATTTGACTCCATTTCGACTTTGAGGTTCATAATCATTTGACTCATTTCGACTTTGGAGCTGGTTCTAAATTTTGATTCATTTCGATTTTGAGCTGGTTCTAATCATATGATTCAATTTGGGACTTCGCGGATTCGAATCATTTGATTCAGATCAGGATGGTTAATCATTTGATCAGAACTTCGAAAGGTTCTAATCATTTGATTCCAATTCGATTTCGATTTGATTCAATTGGACGGTTCGAATCATTTGATCAATTTGGGGGATTAATCATTTGATTCAGACAGGATGGGATTCAATTCGAATCATTTGATTCAATTCGGATTTTCGGTGCGGGTTCGCGAATCATTTGATTCAATTCGGGACTTTGGTCAAAACAAATAAAAATAAAGTGGAAAAAGTATACACAAATACAAATTAACTGTGGTATTATGATAGCAAAAGCCTATTAACCATGTTTTTTTTGTGTATAAACACTTTTAATACTATAATTACCATTGTTAAACTATGATTAGTGTAGCAAAACAATGTTTAATCTGTGGTTATGGTTTAACTATAGTAAGCATCTGTTTTTTGTGTATGGAATGTTTTGCCAGGTTAACAAATAAAAATACAAAACAAAAAAAGTAATACATTTACACCTTAGAGGACACTTTGGATAAATATAGAGATTCAGGTTTTTTTTTCCTATATTCTCTTTTGAGTAGTCAAACAATCCAAATAAAACATCATTAAAACAGAAAGGAAAGTCACTTAAAATGATGTTGCTATGCAGTTACTAGGGTGATTGGGCAGTTACCAAGATATTGCTATGTGGTTGCTAAGGTGCTATGCAGTTACTAGGTTGTTCTGGTGGTTGCTAGATGTTTTGTTTACCATCTCAAGTCAGGAGAATGAGTTTTATGTGATATTCTAAATCGCACCCACAAACCCAGTAGTAATTGTGATGTATGTTTTCTAATCATTGTGAAGTTGTGATTTCATTCATTCTGAACTATGAAAACTTCCTCCAGTGACACACACTCTTTATCTTTGAGTTTCAGACAGACTCAGTGTTCTGAGAGAGAGCCGTTCATGTGATGATTGTGATGAAGTCTCTAGTACTGGCAGGAGTTGATGCTGTAAGCTGTAGATTGTATAACAGCTGTGTCTCTCCTGCCCTTGTGTTACTCTATACTCCAGTACACTAGAGCATTTCATCAATCAATAAAACCTCTATAAATACCTACAGTGTGTAAAGAATCAGTCCTGAGGAAATAAACAGCCGTAGCACTGATGATTTTTACTCAGTGCTTAGAGGATCTTTCATGGACAAACCAGCATCATTCACAGTAATACTGGGCCTAAAAACACACGTAAAGCAGGTGTTGTCTGTAAAGGTGAAGTTCTGCTGTATGTGATTGTGTCTCAGTGATCAGGTGACAAATTAACGTTAGAAAAACACTGTGGGAACATTGTTTTTAAATGTTACTTGCCATCAAATACAACAGTTGCCATGTCAATTTGCTACTGTAAACAACGTTTGCCCCGTCCCCGGGTCTTCTGATTGGTCTACTGTTTTGTAAATGACATTGATAAGCGGCGCTACATGTAAAAGTTGAAAACTTCTGCTTGACATGGGATCTTTAAAACGCTACGCTCATGTTCAAGACACGTGTGTTTACACTGAAAAACAGTGTCAAGCTGGAACCACTCTGATTGATTCAAACTTCAAGTGCACTAGCAAAAACCAGATCAAATTAAAAGAGCCATTCACTTTCAAATTTTGACAAAGCTTGTAATGATTTGAAAAAGCACATATAGTGATTGGTGAAACAGAAACTCAGAATCAGTTTAACCATTGCGTCGCAGAATAATTCATTGTTTCAAAACGCTCCAAACGGATCGTGTATCGCAAATCATTTGATTCAGATCAGGACTTGATCGCAAATTATTTGATTTAGATAGGAACTTGAGAGTGGGTTCACGAATCATTTCGCGAACTGAATGATTTGCAACCCATGCTCTGAGAGCTTATTTAAAAATTATGGTTCACGAATCATTATTCGGATTGGGACTTTAGATCACGAATCATTTGATTTAGATCGGCACTTCTGAGCGGGCTTGCAAATTATTTGATTCAGATCGGAACTTTGAAGTGGGTTTGCGAATCATTTGACTCAAATCATCGGGATTTCAGATTGTGAATCATTTGATCTAGATCGAAACTTTGAAGCAGGTTTCTGAATCATCTGATTCTGAGCAGGCTCGTGAGTTATTTGATTCAGATCGGGACTTCAGATCGTGAATCATTTGATTTAGATCGGAACTTTGAAGCAGGATTGCAAATAATTTTGCGAATTGAATGATTTGCAATTCACGCTCCGAGTCCTTATTTGAAATGATGGTTCACGAATCATTATTCAGATTGGGACTTTATTCAGATTGGGAACAGTGGAAAAGCAGTGCAATGGAATGGAAAAACAGCCCCTTTCACAACATTTTCTCTCAATGTTAAGAAAATGTATAATAAATAATAATAAAGTTATAAGAATGTTCCATAAGCATTACATTAAGAACATTTTGTCCTAACATTTAAAAAGGCATTGGATAAAGTTGTGAGAGTGTTTCCTGTTGCTGGGTCTGCACTGGTTCCAGCAGCTCAGCATCAGTAATGAGTGTAATGAAATCAAGCAATCAGCCCAGAGGTCATATGAAACTCATCACACACACACACACACACACACACAGAGACACACTGAACATCCTTTGGGTTTCTTGCATGCTTTGCATGTCTGGCATTCAGTAGGAAACACGGCACAGCATTTTACTGTGTGTGTGTGTGTGTGTGTGGTGGGCTGAATGAGTCAACCGCTGTGGGTAATTACATGTCACGTCACTAAACACCAGTGTGTGTGTGAGCAAGGGTTTAAATATAAACTAATGCTGGTTTAAACTGTCTTTAAATGTTCCCAGTTTTGCAATGGTATTGATCCCCCACTGTGGTGATACTTGTTTTCCCACATGAATTATTTGTGTAAAACACTTAGAATGCTCTGCAACCATAAAGCAACATGCTAAAACCCCTCAGGAGTTGGTCTGCATGAGGACTGAGATGGATTTGAGTGTGTTGTTGTGTCTGATGTGTGTGTCTGCAGTTGATGTTAGTTTGCTGTGAGCTCTATGTCGTCCTTCATCACACAAACAGCAAAGCATGAGTTCACTCTGAACACGACAAACACACACAAACACAGAGAGACAGACAGGAGCACAGCAAGCTGTCATCACACTGCACAGCTCAGGTGTTTCTCATAGATTCATTGAGACTCAATGGAGACTTCAGCTTAGTCTGCTTCACTGATGTTTCTCCAGAAGAAAGGACCTCCTCTAGCGTTCCTCAACATCTCAGTATGGTTTCAAAGGGTTATTTTTTAGCACTGAAGTCTCATGTAAACAACTATTGACTCCTTTAGGTGTGTCAGTGAAGTACAGTATATTGTTTTTGGGTTGTAGAATGTAAAGCCCATTTTTTTAATGTCTTTGGATTTTGAATCTGTACTGTAACATCACAGATGAGATGAGCATAGGATGAGACTCTAGATTTCAGCAGAGTATTATTAAGGCTTGTGCACACCAATAACAGTAATTATAATGATAACGATATTGTTGTGTTTATTATAAGTGTGGAGTTTTAATCTTTCTAATTCCAAGAGAATAGTTGAGTTCAGATCAGTTGATTTCAATCGGGACTTCAGATCACGAATCATTTGATCTAGATCGGAGCTTCGGTGTGTGTTCGCGAATCATTTTATTTAGATCAGCACTTCTGAGCGGGCTCACGAATCATTTGATTCAGATCGGGACATCAGATCTCGAATTGTTCCATTTAGATCAGCACTTTGGGTCGGGTTTGCTATTAATTTGATTCAGATTGGGACTTCAGATCATTAATATTTTGATTTAGATTGAAACTTTGGTGCGGGTTCGCAAATCATTTGATTCAGATTTGGGACTATAGATTGTGAATCATTTGATTTAGATCGGAACTATGGTGTGGGTTTGTTCGCAAGTCATTTGATTCAGATCGGGACTTCAGATCTTCAGATAAATTGATTCAGATCGGGACTTTAGATCGCGAATAATTTGATTCAGATCGGGACTTCAGATGTCGAATCATTTGATTTAGATTGGCACTTCGGACCCGGTTTGTGACTCATTTGATTTAGATCAGGATTTCAGATGTTTAGATCAGTTGATTCAGATTGGAACAACAATATTGTTGTTTTTATTATAATTGCATTGCAATTTTGTGATCTGCAGTGTTAAAGGCTCAAGCTATTTAAAGCATGAAATATTCTGATTGGCTATCAATGTTTTTATTGTTCATCAGCAAGAAGAAATGATTCTGTAGTGATTCAAGTGATTCCAATGATATCATTCCTCTTTTATCATTATCATTACAGTATAGATGTGTGAATTTCACTGTTCTCTTAGAATTAAAACGATTGTTAAATCCTTAAGTTATCATTCTTGGCTGAATGGCCCTTTACACTGATGGAGAGTGAGGAAACTAGTTTGAGTTGTTTGTGTTGAAGTCGGTGTATATTTTGTGCTGATGTTGATAGGATGAGGTAAATATACATTTAAAGCAAGTGATCTGCACAACAGAGACTCAAGCAGTTTAACTAATTTGCACATATGAAGAGAAATTTTTGCTTGTAGCATTTTAGACAAACAGTTTTCACCCTTCAATTGACACTTTTCACATTTCTGGATTCTCAGAAGCAGAAGTCGTCATACTTTATGCATGCAAAATCTGCTCAAAAACAGGTGGGTGCTAGTAATCTAAACAGGAGTATCTACAATATAATCTTTAATACGATCTTACATTATCAGTGTGGCATCAGCACAGATGTATTGAACCGCTCTATTTATTTACTGCTAATCAGCCTGAGGCTGTTAAACACACTGACAGATCTGTGTACTATAATATGACCACACACACACACTATCTGACAGCTGCTCTATTAACACACTCTGATCTCCCTACTGTACATCTCACGGCACACAATGATTGTGTCACACGAACGGATGTAGAGAAGCAGTTTAAAAAGTGTGACAGCAAGCCCCGGTCTGGCCTATAGAGACTGCATTTGTATTGATCATCTAAATAGTTGATCTTTATAATTGCTGACAATCAAAAAAATGTTTTGTGCTCACATGGTGGCGCTGTTTCATTTCTAATTGAGCTAATGAGCTCATTAGTTAAGTTGATGATTTGTGCAAATGAAAGCAGTGTGAAAACAGTGTAGCTGCTTCTGTTTCACTGTGGTTTTACTGTAGTATTGATGGCAGGAGCGCAGCTGGAGTCGGTCTGCTTGAGCCGGACTGGACGAGCATCTTAATTTCATGGGCATTTTTGAGAGTAATTCAGTGCAGAGCCTGAGAAAGATGCAATCAATCTGACTTTGCATTTGGAACAGAACCAGGCGTTTAGTCAGCATTTGGAGGTCTGGCGGGTCCGGCTGCAGATGCATTATCATAATGAGACGCGATTAATCACTGCAGCCTTCATTCGTGTTATCAATCGTGTTTCTAATGCCACTGACTGATAATTGTGCCAAGGAAACGTATGTGAATTAAAACACTCTTTGACTAATAATTTCTCTAACTCGTTTCTGTGCTGTGACCCATCAGACAGATATAACAGGAGAGCAACCGATGTTGTATATGCTGTGTTGTGTTGTGTCATGTGTTTAGGTCGGCACAGGGAGTAACACAATGAATTATACAGCTCCACATCAAACATTCATTCACAGCGTCGCACAGTCTTCATATAGACACACAGCACTGAAATGTTTTTACACTGACATTGCATTAAAATATAAGACACGAATACAGCAATATACCCACTCTGAACAGGAATCTATTGAAGCCTTTTTCCGCAACTGAAAAAAAAGGTAATTGCGAATTTTTATCTCACAATTCTGGCTTTTTTCTCAGAGCTGTGAGATATAAACACAATTGCGAGTTATAGTCAGAATTGTGGGATATATGTACTCACAAATTTTTTTCTTGCAATTGCGACTGTATCTCGCAATTGACTTTTTTTCAAGTTATAAAGTCCAGTTCTGAGGAGAAAAAAAAGACTGAGGTTCACAGAATTGCAAAATTTATATCTTACAATTCTGACTTAATTCGCAATTGCAAGTTTATAACACACAATTCTGACTGAATTTCTCAGAATTGTGAGTTTATATCATGCAATTCTGACTAAACTCGCAATTGTGAGTTTATTTCACAATTCTGACTGAATTTCTCAGAATTGTGAGTTTATATCATGCAATTCTGACTAAACTCGCAATTGTGAGTTTATTTCACAATTCTGACTGAATTTCTCAGAATTGTGAGTTTATATCATGCAATTTTGACTTTATAACTCGCAATTGCGAGTTTATTTCACGCAATTGCAGCTTTATTTCTCAGAATTGCAAATTTATATCTCATAATTTGAGAAAAAGTCAGAATTGTGAGATAACAAGCTGCAATAACCTTTTTTTTATTCAGTGGCGGAAACGGGCTTCCATAGGAATCACACATGCATAACAGTAATTGTTGAATTTTTTTCAATTAACTTTTAATTTGCAATAATAATATAACAAAATGTTAAAAACTAGTAGCTACATGTGAATGCATTTGAATGAAGATACAGTTACAGGTATTGTTTTAGCAATACCATGCACTTAACAACATAGTGTTAAGTGTATGTAAACTTTTGAATAGGGTCATTTTTATAATTTTTTTTTTCTCTTGTGGACTATGTGTAAACATATTTTATGTGAAATATCTTATTCAGGTCAGTACTAAATAAACAATACCGTGTATTTTGTATGATCCCTCTTATTTTGGTAAAATATTTTACATTTTGCAGATTCTGAAAGGGGGATATAGACGTTTGACCGACTGCAATGTTACAAGTACATAAACACATTCATGAAATCTTGTAGTAAATGCAGCGCTTCTGAAACTGACTGATGAATTCAGCTCTGATTCTGACAGGTACCGTAACAGACTTCAGGTTGTGTTGTTCAGCTGAACAAAATACAACAGGTCTGTGATCATTCATAATGATATTATATATGACTGATGGTGTGTGTTGATTATATCAGACCTCTTGAGCTGCTTTATTGCATTAGATCTGAGTCTGTCTGAGCACAGGTACACTTTAGTATCAGTAAAGACACACATGTATTTTAGACATCCTGACATGCAAACACTATTTTGTACTAATGTTATCATTAAAGGAATGAATTCCACCCAAAGTCTTTTAATTTTTCCTGCAGAAAACTCTCTGTTGCGCCCGGAGGACATCTGGATGCTGGATGCGGATGATTCCATTACCCAGGAGGCTTTGCATCGTCCTAGCAGACCGGATCACTTAGACTTTCTGAGAATCACGCCGCCGGAGGACGACATCATCGGAGACACTCCGTACAATCCCAAACTCGGAATAACGGTGAGTCAAGCAGCGCTGTGGTAAAATTAACATGTCGTATACTTATTTTCGATGTCTGTTCAGTTAGCAGCCCGTTAAAAAACTAAAATAATAATTATATGGTCCTTTTGATCTCACACTTCTGACTTTTTTCTGAATTCTGACTTTATATCTCACAGTTCTGATTTTATATCTCACAATTCATACTTCCCTTGTAAAAAAGAGATTTAAAACGCATTTATTTTGTACAAAGTATATTTCAAGTCTATTAACATTTACTGACATATCGCTTGAGTGACTGATATAAAAATTGTAATTAAACTTCATTTAGAGTGTTACTTGTGCACAATGCACATTTCTTAATATTAAGCCTAAAAGCCTGTTTTAATGTCACTATTGATGAGGATTGTATGATCTTTAAGTAATATCGGTCTTTAAATGCAAAATATTTAAAGTGTAAATAAAGTATACTTTCAGTAGCTTGATTTGTGACAGTATATCTTTAGTTGGACTTCAGCACTACTTTTCTCACAGTTAAAGTGCATTAAATACAAAATTAGTTGTTCCAATTTAGCAGACTCTAAATATACCACTTTAGTATACTAGAAGTACAATTGCAGGGTATTTTTATGAGGTACATAATATGTAAATGTATTTGTAGTATACTTAGCATGAAATGCATTTTTCTCTAAATTGTAAGAAAAATAGTCAGAATTGTGAGAAGAAAAGTCACAATTACCTTTATTTACCTTTTTTTTTATCCTGTATGTGACTTATAATTGAGAACATTTAACAGTTATTGTTCTTGTAGAGCATCAGTTATTCTTAATTTAGTTTTGTCAAGCTGACAAACAAAACACAATAACTTGATGTGCCTTACATATAACATATACGGGTTCATTCTGAGTTTATAAACACTTAGTTCCTCTAGATTTGTGGACTAAAGCTTAAACAAACACACACACACAGTCTTTGTGTAAGAAGTCTTTCAGGTCCAGAGGGCACGTCAGCAAATCCAGATTTCTCAACTCAGCGAGAGACTGGAGACTCATTTGTTTTTAGAGGTCACGTCTGACTGATTCAGCAGCAGAACATGTTAATAACGCTAATAACTGCACTGAGAAACTGTGTTTTCTCCATACGTCTGATTAATTGGCCCCATATAGACTAAAATATATTTCAAGGAAGTGTTGCTCTCTGAATGTTCAAAACATTTCATTTTTAAAAATGTTTTAGAAACATTGTTTCTTGGTTTTATGAACGTGTGTTATTTTTTGTAACATACTAACATACATACAACTAAAATGTTACAGGAAAAACATTCCATAACAATCACACTACTAACATTACCAGCAGACTGTTTGTTGATAACTTTGAAAGAACCTTCTTAGAACGTTTCTTGTTAACTGGGGTCATGCGAGACACTGTTTATCGTGTGTTTGTCTGTATGTTTCACATCAGTAAAGTTGAGTGAAATGCCAGCATACCGACACACCCGCAACGCGCCTGAATCTGACCACAATGGAAAACGCACTGATCTCAGATCAGATTAGACGGGCGTGACACACACCACACTGAGCAGCAAATGTCAGATGAAATGACTTAAAGTTCGAGGCTTTGTCTCAAATCAGTTAGCAGACATGTAGTTTGGGCGCTTATGTTATCTGGTCTTACTGGTTAAACTAACTGCTTTAGTTTGTCATTGTTCACAGTAACATCAGCAATAGACATGAACTTTCCCTGACAGGTTACTGTTATTTATAGAGTCGACTCAGACTCTGCTCACTACACTGACAAAATATACTTTTGATTTGATTTAATAGTTAGAAAAAAGATATATTTTTTCCAAACACAAAAGCCATTCCTACAAAATATAAAAAAAAATAGCAAAAATAAAATAAAAATAAAGAGCATACAAAAACATTATTATTATTATTATTATTATTATTTTGGCTTTTTACAACTTCATTTCACCAGAATAGGCAGGTTACTTATTATAGCCAAGTTAAGGTTTTTTTTTTTATTTTTTTTTTTTATATAGCACATTTTATACAAAATGGTATTCCGAAGTACTTTACAAAAAAAATAATAATAACAAAATAATCACAACAGATGCATAAGTGGATAAATAAAAATAGCATGTATAAAAATAAAAATACCACTAAAAGCAAAGAATAAAAATGATTAAAATGATTAATTTCTGAAATATGAAAGTACTTTTGTTTGTTAGTGTTTAATTTTGTTGTACTGTAAATAAAGACATCTTATTGTGATACATATGAAGAGCTCTTTTCCAAAACGCGATAAACGCCATTTTTTACAAAATTGAGTTCCTGCCAAAATCAGTATTGTATCTGGTCGTTTTTGAAAAGGCAGTTTTTAATTTTACGCAAAATGCGATATCCGCTGTGTTATTCTGTCTGGTTTTCTCCCTTTTTTCCAAACCGCGGCAAACGCCAGTCTACCTTTTCTGCAAAACGCGATACATCCGCTCAACCAATCACAGCGCGGCATTTCACGCATTGTAAACAGTAAAGGCGGCGCTTTGAATACACCCCGCATAGTTTTCAACGTTGAGTAATGTATCACAGACATATCTGACAAATTTTTCATAAATAAAGTGTAGAGTGTAAATAAGAGATTCATTGAGCAGTGTAGAGAGTTTCGTTGATTATAATATTGTGAGATCGTGATGAACTAAGATGAGTGACAGCTTTTAATGATTTTTAAGGGAGTTTGTAAATGAGATATTGATTTAATACAACAGTTAAATAAACAAGAAGTTCATATGAAGTGACTTACATTGTCTGACTATAACACTATTGCCTGATTTTGCTCTATTTCATCTTAAAAAATAGTTTGAAACAAAGTCACAGCTGAGCCGCTGCACATCTCCATTCAAACACAGCGCTGTTTCGTTTACGAATAAACGTGCGTTTTCTAGTGGGTCAATGAATCAATTACCCATTCATACAAAGAGTCACTTGCTTTATTCCTGAATTAATCAGCCGTTCCAGTGAATCAAATGAATGATATGATTCAGAAATTAAATAAGTGACTTACCGCCACCTACTGGCAGTATGTCACTTTTATCTTCTTTTTAGTTATTATCATTTAATATTTCTATGTTCAAAGTTGTATATTTAATACATTAATCTCAACAAGAGTTTATGAATTTGATTGCACTTATGCCATCTCTTTCCATCACAAAAGAAAAGTAAGCATAGACCCCTAATGGATTTATTGCATTTTGGGAAAAAATAATCCGTTTTTATAATAAATCTTTGAAAAATCAAAATCTAGATTTGAATTTTTTATGTTATTATAACCTAAAGATGCTATGTGAAAGTTTAAAACAGAAAATAGTGGTTTTCATCTTGCCACTTTCTTGGTAAAGAAAACACATTTTTACTCAAATTAATCAAAATGGATTTATAGCGTTTTGGAAAAGAGCTCCTCATATTTCTTAATATTTTCTGTTACATTGTAACAAAAAAGTATTTTGCACATTTTGGACGTTACCCGTGTTGTCAACTGAAAATATTGTTTAAAATTGTTTTTGTTTTTTTTTCTGTTGGGAACTATTGGCTTATAGACAAACAGAAACCATGATTTTCTATCAGGCCAATATAAAAATGCACTCTAAATAAATAACACATTTTCTCAGTGTGGATGTAGTTTGATAGTTCTGGATGAGGAGCTTTAGTTTACATTGTGTTTCTTGTACTTAAGTCTCAAGAAACATTCAGCAGTAATCACTCTCGGTGTTCAAAAGTGCTGGTTCTCTTACATAAGAAAAGCTCAGAAGAGGCCCGGAGTGCTTATAATCCAGCCACACTAATGTAGGCCACTACACATTCAGCTGTTAACTCTAATGATGAGAGCTGGATGTGTGTATATGGCTGTATATTCTGGTTTGGGATATGGACTATTGAACTGTGTGTTTCAGCTGAACTTTGGCACATGCTGTTGTAGTTTCATTAAGACACTCTTTTCTTCGGGATGAAATTCCTTTCATCCTGAAACATGTGGCAAACAGTCTGTGAACTTGAGCGGGATCTCGGCCAGATCACCGTGACGACCGGAACGTTTGGGTTCTGGAGCGGAATGTGCTCAGACAAACACAACTAACACGCAGACATGATGTTTTGGGTTTCATGTCTGTCACAAAGAGGATGTTTAAAACACATTTATTAGATTTATATCTCACAGTTTTGTTGTGAGAATAAAGTCACAATCGCAACTCAAACTCAAAAAAAAAATGTTTGTCACAATTCTGAATTTATTTCTCAATTCTGAGCTTATATCATGCAGTTCTGAGAAAAAAAGTCAGAATTGAAAGATCTTAACTCAAAAGTTATGAAAAAAGTTATTTAATTACTATTTACTTGTGTTCAGTCAGGCTAGTATTAGTTTATCTATCTATCTATCTATCTATCTATCTTAGTTTTGCTTAAACCCACCCTGAGTGATTTGTAGCAGAAAATTGCATCAGCATTTGTGATAAATCATTTTAAGTTTTCATATTATATAAATCTTATGTAAATATTTAAAATATCATGGTTATATTTTTATTATTTTTTTTTTATTATTATTTTAAATATTTTTAAATATTCTGGAAATATGAACATGTAGACATCATACACATGTTGTACATGTGCATGATGATATAAAATAATACATTTTTATTATTTTTAAGTATCATGTTAATTTGATATAATATGCAAATACTTAGAATAAGTATAGATTTTTGGATCTTAAACATGTTGTTTTGTATTGTATTTTATATGCATTTTTTGCATATTGTTGAATTCTATGCATATTTTATTGCTTTTTAATATATGAATATTATATAGATATTTATTTAAAAATGTTTTTAATGTTATATAAATTCTACAATTTTTATGCTTATATTCTTTATATTTCTATTTTATTATATATATATATATATATATTATGATGATCTTTTTATTATTATTTTAAATTGTTTTTAATATTTTGTTATAGAAATATTATATAAACATGCATACTTATAATGATATAAAATAATTATTTTTATTATTAAGTATCATGCAAATGTTATATAATTATGCAAATACTTATATTCTTTATATTTTTATGAAAAAATATTTGTATTAATGTTAATATATAAATATAATAGAAATACTTATAAATTGATTATAGTGATTTTATGTTTAAATGAAAACATCTCGTAGTGCATTTATGTTGTGTCATGTGCAATTTTACGATCTCACTGAATTTCTAATATGAAATAATTTTCAAGTTTTTCAGTCTTGGGACCAAAAATTATTCTTTGACCTGACCATGTTTTGCTTAAGTGTTTTTCCTTCAATTGCTAATGCAACCTTTTTACACCACGGACTAAACAAAATTAAGCATTGCTTGGTAATTGGTCAATTTTTACACATTTTCTAACTAACTATAACCAGTCTCACACAACTGGAAGTTGTACAGGAAGTGTGTGCAGACCTTCTACTCGGTCACTGATTCTCGCCGCACACTTGATTCTTTATTCAGGCACTACAGGTCAGTGCTATAGCAACAGAGAGGCGTGGCCAATGACCTCAGTAGAGCTGATTATAGCCACTGTTGTAATACTGTGGCTCCTCCCACTTCACCTGACACTGCAGGAGATTACAGAGAGTGAGAGAGACTGAATCTCTGCCTCGCATTTCCAGCTCCTGCGCTGGAGTAACCAGACACTCGCAGGTGAATTTCTGCCAGGTTCACAGCTGAACGCAGACAGAGGGAGTGGTTAGAGGGAAAGGTAATCAAACCTGCGTGACTCCTTCCACTCCAAAGACAGCGCTGAACTTTCTCCAGGAGAAACACAGACTCCGCCGGAGCAGGAAGTGCCATGTTGCCACATTCCAGAAAAAATCTTTAAGGGAAATATCTGGAGCTCGTATCTGTTACGTCTGTAAGTTTCACTGAGACACTGAGACTCGCTCTGTTTTCTTTCTCTCACAGTGGATTCACTAGAACTGCTTGTTAAACTTCTGGCACAAAGTGTTTCCAAATGCTTTAGCGACTCGCAGCTCTTTCACCGTTAGGACTGGAGCGAGGGAGAGGCAAACCCGGGGATTTTCACGCACAAAAACCTTTTGTTTTCTCCAGGCTGTGAAACTAGAGCGCAAGCAGGTTGAAGTAAAACCGCACTAACTATGCAGCTATTGGATTTAACCTCATAGGATTCAATGCAAACAGCAATATGGATTCAGACCATACTAGGATCTCCGATCAGACGCCGGCTGTGTTAACGTCATTTCGAACGTTGCCTGATGAAGATGCTAACGGTCAGAGTGGTGTAATAGATTCTTTAACACCAAAATCTGGAGATGGTTTGGAGGAAAACGTGGACCTGGAGCGTCATCATTCACCCGTTCGGGATGCAGAGCGCTCTTCATGGACGTCCTCGGATCCGTATCTGGTGCAGGTGACAAGGGTGGAGACGTACATCGATGACGAGGAGGACACGACAGGCGTTCAGGAAAGGTCAGGACGATGAGGTCACCTCAGAGGAACCAATACACTGCAAAAAATGACTTTTTCCTTGTTTTTCAGTACAAATATCTAAATATACTTAAATCGAGAAACATTTACTTGAAGTAAATTCCAGTCAGCTTTATTTCTGTACAGTAAAAGAAGTTACAAAGGAGTTTCACAAAAATAGCAAAATCTAAATTTATGAAAACTCAACTATGGAGTTCAGATGTAAGACAATAGTGTCATTATTTAGTCAATAACAGTTAATCAATCAGCTATAGGCAGTTCTACAAAGATATTACTTGCATAAAAGTATGTTTACATGACAGTGATGTACTAAAAACAAAGCGTTGTACGTAACAACATGTAATTTTGTTTTTTAGTCTACATGAAGACAATGATAGTCAAAACTGTGCATGTTTTCAATACTCTGCATTTCCAGGCCTCCAAAATGCATTTGTTGTGAAAATGAATGACTAAAATGCATACAAAGATGATTCTTTTTTTAGTTGAATATGGTGTTTTTTGAACACCACCTATGATGTTGATTTTTGTTTTCTAAAAAAAAATAAAATAAAATCAATATTAAGTGAGTTTTTCCTTAAAACAAGAAAAAAACTCTTAAGAAACATGAACTTAACTTTTGTGCTGTGCTGAAAATACTTATTTGGTGTTCTCAGTTTTGTGCTTATTTTTGGAGCTGGTTGATCATAAAGGTTCATTGATATGTTCCAAAAAGAAATACAAATCCTGTGTTTACAAGAAAATAAACTGAACCCAAAATTTGGTGATAATATAGCATTAAAAAAAAACTAACAATAATGATAAAACTAATAATAATAAGCAATTTTTTAAACATTTAATATGACGTCACTGTTTTCACAAATTAATTTTTTGTAGTCTACATGAAGTAACAGTCAAAACTGTGCACGTGTTCAATACTTAGCATTTTCAGGCCCCTAAAATGCGTTTGTCATGAAAACGAATAACTAAAACACATAAAAAGTTTATTGTTTTAGTTGAAAATGTTGTCATGTAAATGCGTACGTGTTACTTTTTTTTTCGAAAACAAGAATGATCAAAATTAAGTGAGTTTTTGCTTAAAGCAAGAAAAAATCTCTTAAGAAACTTAATCTTTGTGCTGAAAATACTTATTTGGTGTTCCTGGTTAAAAATGACCAATCATTTTTCTTTTTTTAAGCAAAAATTCACTTTATTTTGATGATCTTTTCTCTGAATAAATAAAAATAAGATGTTTTTTTGTAATATAAAATGTTCCTTATTCACATGGATCTGCAAAAATGACTAAAAACTGTATTATTCATGCCAGGCCGGTAGTTAAAGAAACTGAACCCAAGATTTGGTAATAATATAGCATTAAAACAACAACAACAAAACTAATAATAATGATAATAAGCAATTTTTTTACAGGTGTAATAAAAAAAAGTTTTAGTCCAATATTTTAAAATTAACTATCATTTAAGAAAATTCCACACAATAATTTGGGTTCATTCAAAGGGCAAACAAGATTACTTATAGATTTATAGATTAATGTTTATAGGCTATTTCGGATTATCACACCCCTCTGACCAATCATTTTATTTGTTTTAAGCAAAAACTCTAAATAAATGTAAAAAAAAAAAAGTATTTTGTAATATAAAACATTCCTTTTTTATATTACTATTCCTTGTTCACATGACTCCGCCAAAACAACAACAAAAAAAAATATTATTCATGCCAGGCCAGTGGTTGGCTGACACTGTGCAAACACGTAATACGCACACGTATGACATCAACCTTTTCACAAATAGAGTATTTTTTTTTTAGTCTACATGAAGATGATAACAGATAAAAGATGATAAGATGTTTTCAATACTTTGCATTTTCAGGTCCCCAAAATGCATTTGTTGTGAAAATGAATGACTAAAACGCATACAAAGATTATCATTTTTAGTTGAAAATGGTGTTTTGTAAACACCCCCTATGATGCAAATTCTTGTTTTCTAAAAAATAAATACCAAAATTAGTCTTTGAGTCTTTACTCAAAACAAGAAAAAAACTTACAGACTATTTCGGATTATCACACCCCTCTGACCAATTATTTTCTTGTTTTAAGCAGAAACTCACTTTATTTTGATGCTTTTTACCTTTTGTAGTCTTGTTTTCCGAAAAAAGTATAAAAATTAAGTGAGTTTTTGCTTGAAACAAGAACAAATCTCTTAAGAAACATAAACTTAACTCTTGTGCTGTGCTGAAAATACTTATTTGGTGTTCCTGGTTAAAAGTTTTCAAGCAGCTTTGCGTGTAAATCTCTCGTTATGCTTTACTATCAGCAAATCTTGGATTCAGTTTGTTTTCTTTTACTTAGCACAGGCTTTGTGCTTCTTTTTGGAAGTGGTTGATGTTGATTGTAGGGTTTATTAATATGAGCTCACGCACATCAGTTTTTGTCTACGAGTTCCAAAAAGAAACACAAAAGCTGTGCTTATTGAAAGAAAATAAATTGAATCCAAGATTATAATATAGCACAACCATAAATAAATAAATACTAATAATAAGAAGCAATTTTTGGGATCTTTTTTGCAGATAATTATTGACAGGTGTAAGAAAAAAAAAATTGGTTAGTTGTTTTACCCTGTGTGAGCAAAGTCAGTAATTTTTAGTCCAGTACTTTAACACTAACTTTTTTTTTAGGAAAAAGAAAATTCCATATAAATAAATAAAATAAATGTAAATAAATTAAATAAATAAATAAAAAGAATACATTTTTTGTTAGATTTTTTTACAGATTTTTGACAGGTGTAAGAAAAAATTTTTTTGGGTTAGTTGTTTTACCCTGTGTGAGCAAAGTCACTAATTTTTAGTCTAGTACTTTAACATTAACTAGCATTTTCAGGAAAAAAGAAAATTCCACACAATAAATAGGGTTATTTCAATGGCAAACAAGATTACTTATAGATTTCTAGATTAATATTTACAGATTATAATATAGCATATCCAAAAACAGAAAAAAAAAAAAATAAAATAAAATAAAATAAATAAATACTAATAATAAGCAATTTTTAGATCTTTTTGCAGATAAGTTTTGACAGGTATAATAAAAAAAATAAATAATAGTTTAGTTGTTTTACCCTGTGTGAGCAAAGTCAGTAATTTTTAGCCCAGTACCTTAACAATTACCTGACATTTTCAGGAAAAAGGGTTAATCCAAAAGTGAAAACAAGATTACTTATAGATTTATAGATTAATATTTATAGACTATTTAGGATTATCACACCCCTTTGACCAGTCATTTTTCTTGTGTTAAGCAAAAACTCACTTTATTTTGATGCTCTTTTCTCTTAATAAATAAATAAATAAAATGTCTTGTAATATTTCTTAATTTAACCACAACAAATTCCTCGTGTGTTTGCGCACACTTGGCGAATAAAGCGAATTCTGATTCTGATTCTGATTCTGATTAAGAATGTTTAGATATTTGTACTGGAAAACAAGACCAAAATAATTTTTGCAGTGTCCATTTTAGTAATTATGAGTTTAAAAACTCCGCTTTAAATCTTGTTGTTGTTGACAGGGAACACGAAGGATCTCAGGAGAAACTCAAGCCGTTCGTCGTCAAAGCCGAGAGTCTCGTGGAGCGATCGCTTAAAGACACTTCGGTTCTGAGCCGGACGGGTTCGTATGGTAAACTCAACCGCTCGCTGGATTTCTCATCTCGGTTTTTGGATGATTCCAGGAAGGAAGTTCCATCTTGGAGCGCTCATAGAGTAGATTCAGCGTCGGAATTACTCAACAGAAGTTTCACAGGCGAGTCGGACGTCAGCAGCTGGAGACGAGTCGTTCCTCTGCACAAACCTTCACCTGCTTCAGAATCAGAAATAGCAGATGAGGACGTCACTTCGTTTTCAGGTGATTCTCACCAAGAAACGAATTCAGAAGCAGATCCGACGTCTCCAGCGGATTCCGACAAAAGAGAAACTAAGAGTCCAGCTTCTGTTTTACCCACCTCAGATCCTCAGCCAGAGACAAAAGGTCTTTCAGAGACGCTCTCGGGATCTGAAAGCTTGCCAGACGCTCCTCCAAAAGACTCCAAACAGAACAACAGCCCGGCTAAAAGCAGCGGCGACAAATACCAGGTGCCCGCTCTGTTCAGCGGCTTACGGGTGTTGAAGAAAGGAGCGCTGGGAGACGAGAGGGAGACGCTTTCAGAAATCAAACAGCGAGACGCCGACCGAGCGCTGCTGAGCCTCAAACAACACGTCAACAAAGCCAAATTCGAACAACCCACCAGCATCGGAGTTACCAAAAAGAAAAGCGAACCCAGAAGTTTGTCTGAAATCACCAGTTTGTTACAGAAAGTGTCGAACGTTGAAGTCAAACAGAATGAGGACAAATCGGATCCGAGCGATGAAGTGACCGCTGGAAAAACAAACGATGATGGTAAAACAGACAGTGGTAGTAAAGCGTCAACGGATACGTCGTTTGACGCTTTAAAATCTAAATTATTCGGCTCTAAACCTGCTAAGAAGGATCCTGTGGATTCAGCGCTGGACCTGGATGCTGTCAAAAGGAAGAAGAAGAGCGATAAAGAGCTGCTGAGGTCCATCTTTGAGAGACAGAATAAAGCTCCGGTCACTGAGGCCAAGAGTCCTACAGAGGAGAAAGAGAAAGTATGTATTACAGACGATTTACAACACCGCCGTCAACGTGAACGTTCCTCATTCATTCTTCATGCTGTTGTTTTCATACTTATTCACTGAAATAAATTCAGTCTGAATCATTTTTAGTATCATAGTTAGTTATTTATCTATACACTGTAAAATAAACATTAGGTTTTACAGTAAAAAATCAGCTGGGGTTGCCAGAATTTTACAGGTAAAAATACGGTAGCAACATTTTAGGTTTTGAGGATTTAACTTAAATGTACACTTAAATACTGATATTAACTATATCTGTTAAATTAACTGATACAATGTTACTATATCAACCTATTGAAGTAATGTCGGTTTAGTACCTTTGTAATACACTGATAACCACCAAAAAGTCACATGATTAACCAAAGCCCATCACAAGCAGCTTTTACATACTAACATATATAGAAAGTGCACAGTGTCATTGACACAAACACTAAACACCATCATGGTAACACACATGAAACTAAAATAATGCAATAAATGTTCATTTAACAACATTAGATGTAACATACAACCCTAATATACACAACTGACAAGACAAAACTAAGAAGAAAACATCAAATGTAAAATGTAAGACAGGGAATTCTGGGAATGTTAATTTATGGTTATTTACTGTAAATTATACTAATTCTTTTTCACTCCCAAAAATGGTGTACTACCATAAAATTGCATGTAATGTCCACTACAGTTTTTCACTGTATATAGTAAGGGAATTAACTGTTAACTAATTAATAGGTTTTTACTTTCTTTACTGCATTTGTGCAGTCTTTTACATACTTTTTTTTTCTGTTTTCATCTAAATTTTAAGGGTCTGTTGCTACACATTTCATGTACAATGAAAATTTAGAAAAGTGTTAATTTTGTTCCTATAAAAATATAAATATTTATGTATGCATGTAAGTTTGTTTGTTTGTTTGTTTTCCAAAAAAGGGTCCAAACAAACTTACAAAAATAGTAAACTAATAAATACACTAATAATAGTGTATTTATAGATAATAGATTTATAAAAACATATTTATAAAAAAAGTATTATTAACAAATATTAATAATAATAGATTATAATAGATTAAGAAATTTAGTACATTTATTTATTTATTTATTTTTCTGTTTTTATTTGATTTTAAGGGTCCATTGCTACACGTCAGTGGGTTTATGCAAGAAAATTTACTGGCAATAAATATTTTTTCAGTGCAAAGAAAGCTGTTAATTTTGTTCTTATAAAAATAGAAATATTTATTTATGTATGTTTGTTTGTTTGTTTGTTTGTTTTCCAAACAAGGGTTCAGACAAACCTAGAAAAATAATAAACTAATAAATACACTAATAAAAATAGATTTAGATTTCTAAAAAATGTATTTCTAAAAAATAATTATTTACAAATATTAATAATAATAGATTTAGCTTTAGTACATTAAGAAATTTGCTAAATATTATTTATTAATTTATTTATTTTTCTGTTTTTATTTGATTTTAAGGGTCCATTGCTACACATGTCAGTGAATTTATGCAAGAAAATTTACTGGCAATAAATATTTTTTTAAGGCAAGGAAAAGTGTTGCTTTTGTTCCTATAAAAATATAAATGTTTATTTATGTATGTATGTTTGTTTGTTTTACAAACAAGGGTCCAGACAAACTTACAAAAATAGTAAACCGCTAAATACACTAATAAAAATAGATTTACATTTATAAAAAATTATTTATAAAAAAAATATATTAAAAAATATTAATAATAATCGATTTAGCTTTACTACATTTAGAAATGTACTAAATCTATTATTATTTTAATTATTATTATTAATATATTTTTCTGTTTTTATTTGATTTTAAGGGTCAAAATGAAAGTTTTTACTAGTTTTTACAGTTTTACCAACTGTTTTAATGAATTAAGAATGAATTCATAATAATTAATTCATAATGAAATTTATTAATTAATAAAGAATATTGTTTACAGGCAATGAATATGGTGCATTTTGTACTTTTAAAAATATAAAAAAATATATATTTTTTTATTTATTGCTATTTATCATTTAGTTATTTTTTGTATCAAGAATCCCATAGAGGTCAAAGTATGTATTACGCTTACAAATTATTTATGACACCTCAATCAACGTAGCCCTTCATTCATGCATAAAAAAACATATTAAATCTTTCATTCATGCTGTTGTTAACATAATTAGTGAAATAAATTCAAAGATTGTAAAACTTATCTACTATCATAATCAATTTTTTTTCCCCCTTTTTTTTAATCAGATTTTTTTAGGGTCCAAACCAACATTCCTGCTCCACATTAGTGAATTAAATTAAGAACATTAAACACAATAAAATGTTTGCAGGTTATTAATTTGTATTTCTCTAACTGTATATATTAAAAACTGTCCCTTTGAAAATATAATTATTTAGATAATTGACAATAAGGCTCCGGTTGTTTACATTAGCAAACAACAAACAATACTTTAACATAATTTAACATTAACAAATTTTATATCAAAAGTTGTATCTGTTTATATTAATGCACTATGAAATAAAACGGGCAACCAGTGAACAGTTTATTAACTAAAAGTGTTTTATAAACCGTATTTATGTATTGTATATATTATTTATTTAATTTTTTAATTTTAAAAAATATTTTTAATGATCAATTTTAATAAATAATTTTATTTTTGTATTTATTAAACAGTATTTTATTGACTAACATTAACAGTTACAAAGTTTAACAAATGCTTAAAAATATATTGCTCATAAATTAATATAAGTGAAAATATTAACAAATGAGTCTATTAATTGTCTTTTGTTTTGCATTTTTGGTGATCGTGACTCTCTGAGCATCACGTACTGTATGTCAGTCTGTGAATTTCTTGGTCAACTGCAAAGTGTTTTTTTTTTAATATTATTTGCATTTGGTATTTTGTGAGTGTTAATCTTGGATCCTGCGTGCTGCATTTTGGTCTACTTTTAATCTGCTTTTTAGGTTTAGTTATGAATTATTAAACATGAATGCTGAATGGAGTGTCTGTGTACACACAGTGCAGTGGTTTTCCTCAGTCTTGTCTGAGATGTTGATTCATTAATTTCTGTGTCTCTCCTCAGTCTGAGGTGACGTCTCCGTCCGATGGTGAGGACCGAACCCCTGGGCGTCTGCAGGCCGTGTGGCCTCCACCCAAAGAAGATGGAGAGGAGAAGGTGGGCCTGCGTTACACTGAAGCCGGTGAGCGGGTTTATCTTCACTCATCTCAACCACACCCTCTTTCCAAATCTAATCTGTCCCGTGTGGGCTTTAAAAGCTCATCGCGGTGTGTCATGCGACGATGTTGGTCAAATGTAGTTTAAGCATCATCCCGCTCTGACGACAAGCGCAGCCGCTGAAGGACTGAACGTAGGAGCTTGATTCATCAAATTACACAAAACCTGTTAAAAGAGAAGTCCACTTCCAGAACAACAATTCACAAATAATGTACTCACCCCCTTGTCATCCAAGATGTTCATGTCTTTCTGTCTTCAATCGTAAAGAAATTATGGTTTTTGAGGAAAACATTTCAGGATTTTTCTCCATATAATGGACTTGATTGGTGCCCAGATTTTGAACTTCCAAAATGTAGTTTAAATGCAGCTTCAAAGGCTCTTAAAGATCCCAGCTGAGGAAGAAGGGTCTTATCTAGCGAAATGATCACTAATTTTTTTCGGAAAATACAAATTTGTATACTTTTTAAGCATAAAAGCTTGTGTAGCACAGACTCTGTGGTGTGTGTCCATGATGCTACGTACTACTGAATCACGTTGAAAGCTCACGTGGAGCTACAGACCCAGTGTTTACAAAGCGAAAGACTAAGAAAGTGCAAGTAAGTCAAACGCTGTTTACAAACAAAAAGGTACAACGATGTCGGACGATTCTGAAGTTGTAGGAGAAAATAAGATGGAGTTTTTCACCATACTCTACCTTTATTAGCCAGAGTACACAGACCATGAACTTAGACGTGATTCGTAGTAGCGATGGGAAGTTCGGATCATTTTACCGACTCTGACCTTTAAGTCTCGTTCAGCAAAATGAACGAATCTTTTTTCGAGTCATTTCATTCATTTTAGCAAAATATAATTAAAATGTTACGTGTTTTTTCCGTAACACATCTACTGCTTACACAAACGTTGATCACACTACAAACAAGACAAAACTATAATGCTATAAGAAACAGAAAAGATTCATTCATTGTTTACCTGGGTCTTTAGTCTATGATTCGCTCACCTCACCTCTTATCTGACTAGTTTTGGGGTTCGAGTCGTTCGTTCATCACGTGACGCCCCATAAGATGAACGAACCACTCGAAAAACAGGTGAACTAATTCCAGTACAGAATCTAATAGGATGTTGCGTATGCACTCCCCGAGACGACTCGTTCTTCCTGAGTCACATTAAAGATTCGTTCAAAATGAACAAATCGTTCAAGAACACACATCCCAGAGCCTGTGCTACACAAGCTTTTGTGCTTAAAAAGTATACACATTTTTGTTTTTCGAAGAAAAAAAAAATGGCCGATCGTTTCACTAGATAAGACCCTTCTTCCTCGACTGTGATCGTTTAGAGCCTTTGAAGCTGCATTTAAACTACATTTTGGAAGTTCAAAATCAGGGCACCAATGAAGTCCATTATATGAAGAAAAATCCTGAAATGTTTTCCTCAAAAACCATAATTTCTTTACGACTGAAGACAGAAAGACATGAACATCTTGGATGACAAGGGGGTGAGTAAATCATTTCTAAATTGTTGTTCTGGAAGTGGACTTCTCCTTTAATTACTTCTGACTCGTAACATTAAACCAGCCGCTCTGGTTCATCCAGCTCTGACCTGCATGGAGAAAAATTTAAGCTCCTGATGGGTGTGAGCGTCCGCACATATAAACACGTGTATGTGCATTGTTTCGGCATAGAAAACACAAATGCACTCTCTTATGTCATATTACATGCACTGACTCAACTTGATTTGACACTTTATGAGCTTATGTCAGTAGTCAGAGTTTGTGGAAGAAGGGTTGAGTTTTACTGAGCTTGATTAAAACATTTTTCTTTTCTTTTGTATTTATTAAACAGTTTTTCTAATGCAGTATGAGCTATTTCTGGGTTCTGGGATTATAGATAACTAAAACTATTAAAAAATAATATTTCAGCTAATTTCCAAGACAGCATTTCTCATTTTCATTTCTCATTTTCAAAATTAAAACTTAAACAAAAATTAATAGAAATTATATAGATATATGCAAATAAATAAATAATTACTAAAACTCTAACAAAAGTTAAAATGAAAACAGAAAATATAAAAATAAAAAACAATTCAAATCATTCATAAAATTATAACACTATTTCAGTAATACTATTCTTAAAAAATGCCCCTTTTAGACTTGCACTCTGTTCAAAAATAAATAAAAAGTATAAATAAAATAACACTAGCTTCCCTTATCTTTTTTGTATTCTAATTTAATAAATAAATAATTACAAAAACTAACAAAAGTTAAAATTGTTTTCTTTTTATATATATTTTATTTATATTTTTTATATATACCAATGTAGTTTTTTTAATTCATATTTTGAATTTGATTTTATTATATATATATCTGTTTTCATTTTTAGTCAGTTTTAGTAATTTAGTTGATGTTTTTTTTATATACCTTTATAGTTTTAATTAATATTTTAAATCAGCTTTTGTTTTTATATGTATTATTTTACTTTTTTTATAAATTAATAATATATATATATATATATATATAATATATTTATTTTAATCAAATAGATACAGCCTTGATGAGCATAAGAAACTTACTTACAGACATTAAAAATCTTGCTGTTCTCAAACGTTTTGAATGGCAGTGTATCTTAATGAAAGATACAATTTGTCCTCTAATTAATAACTGACAATAAGAGCAGAAGCATGTGTTAAGGAACGTTGATTGTGCGCTAATTCCTGTCTGGACAATATGACGTTTAATCATTTTTGAAAGAGTCAGAGATCTCAACATGAACTCAGACGTTTCTCATCAGTTTCTAAATGATCTTTGATCTGACCTGATGAACTGAACTTTAATCTCCACATTCATTTCACAGCTCTATAATCTAACGTCATTGCAGGTGAAACACCTGTACTGTTGTAGTTTGTGTAATTGAACTCTTGCTGTTGTTTTGTGTGTTTCAGAGCACCAGGCCGCCCTCCTTCAGCTGAAGAGAGAGTGTAAAGAGGAGCTGGAGAAACAACATGTAAGTGTCGCTCCATCGGAACGATATCAAATGCTCATTAGAGCTGCAGTACTGACAGAAAACACTAGAGGTCAGGAGAGACGGTCTGATTGAGCCATGTGCATTGCAGTGTGTTCAGCTTCAGAATCTGTCCATAACAAAATGTGATTTTTTTTTTCTAATGCAGTATGAGCTATTTCTGGGTTCCAGTATTTTATATATATATATACATATACGTATATAACCTAACCACCCACCACCCCCCTCAAATTAAAAAAAAAAAAATAATAATATATATATATATGTGCCATTCAAAAGTTTGGGATCAGTAAGATTTGTAATATTCTTTATTAATGAAAGCTCTATTTATTTAATAAAAAAACAGGAAAAATGTAATGTTGTAAACTATTATTGCAATTTCTAATATTCATTTCCTATTTTAATATACTTTAAAATATAATAAATTTTTGTGATGCAGCACTGAATTTTCAGCATCATTACTCCAGTCTTCAGTGTCACATGATCCTTCAGAAATCATTCTAATATGCTGATTTATTATCAATGTTGGAAACGGTGTTGCTTAATATTTTTTGGAACCTGTGATACTTTTTTCTTTGATAAAGAAAAAGTTAAAAGAACAGTGTTTATTCAAAATAGAAATCTTTTTTAACAACAAGTACAAAAACAAGTATTTGCTATCAAAATTTCTATTTTGAATAAATGCTGTTCTTTTTAACTTATTTATCAAAGAATCTGGGGAAAAAAGTATCACAGGTTCCTAAAAAATATTAAGCAGCACAACTGTTTCCAACACTGATAATAAATCAGCATATTAGAATGATTTCTGAAGGATCATGTGATGCTGAAAATTCAGATTTGCATCACAGAAATAAATTATATTTTAAAGTATATTAAAATAGAAAACTGTTATTTTAAATTGCATTAATATTTCATTAATATTTTAAGATTTTTTCTGTATTTTTGATCAAATAGGTACAGCATTGATGAACATAATCAACTTTTTCACAGCATTAAAAATCTTACGGATCCCAAACTTTTGAACAGTATTTTAATGTAAGATTAAAACGTGACCCTGTACCACAAAACCAGTCATAAGTGTCAAATTGAGATTTATACATAAATAAATAAACTTTTCATTGATGTATGGTTTGTTAGGATAGGGCAATATTTGGCCAAGATACAACTATTTGAAAATCTGGAATCTGAGGGTGCAAAAAAATCAAAATATTGAGAAAATCACCTTTAAAGTTGTTCAAATGAAGTTCTTAGCAATGCATATTACTAATCAAAAATTAGTTTTGATATATTTACAGCGGTCAGTTTTTCTCCCGCTGTCAGTTTAGCACTAAATGCAGATTTACTTCAAAGCTTGAGGATCCCAGATATGAGGACGTCAGATCCCAGCAGTGCTTTTGCTGTCTGGACAATATGATGTTTAATCATTTTTGAAAGCCCATAACACTTCTGACGACCGCTGTGGAAAATCAGTGACGTCGACGAGCGACTGCTTTACGAGCCCGGCGTCACACGTGCTTTACGATCCACGCCGAGAGCCAAACTCGAGATGAGATGCTGATGCTCTCAGGTTCAGCACTTTCATCATACCGACCTAACAAATGCCTTCATTTCATAATATATGAGAATAGGCTCTGTATTTCTGTGTAAACGGTAATCGTAAACATATATATATATATATACTGATTTTACACGTTTATATGTCTGTTTTTTAAAAAAATGCATCAAAATGAAGTGAGTTTATAATTAAAACAAGAACAAATATCTACCAATGGGGTCAGAAAACTTAATTAAACTTAATTAAGCTTAATTGAAAGTTAAAATGTTTATTTTTCTGACCCCTGTCATTCAGTCATTCTGCGTCTGAAATAAACATATCTTTATTTAAAAATGTTTGACATTTGTGTTTGAAAGCAGGACGAAAATACAAAGGAAAAATCTTGTCGTCATTTTAGTATCACTGATATAGTATTATAGTTTTTATTAAAATTTTTAATTTCTTTTAATTTATTTTTAGCATTTTTATTTATTTATTTTATTTATTAATTTGTTTGTTTTTTAATGTCTTTATATTTAAAAATTTTTAGGTTATAGGTTTAATTTGTATTTTTTTTTTTTTCTTTTTTTTAGATTTTCTGTTTTCATTTTATTTTTACTTAAAGTTTTAAAGTAATTTTGTTGTTTGTTTTTGTCATTTTTATTAGATTGAGTGTTTTCTTTTTTATATACAATTGTATTTTTTAATCCATATTTTAAATTTGTTTTTATTTTTATATTTTTGGTGTTCATTTTTAGTCAAAAAATTTTTTTTCATTCTTATTATGTTTATTTATTTATTTATTTATTTATTTTTAATATGCCATTGTAATTTTTATTCATGTTTTGATTAAGTTTTTATTTTTATATTTTCCATTTTATTTATTATTTTTTTATTTTTGTTATTTTTATTTTTTTGTTTGTTTTTTAATTTTTTAGGTTAGATGTAATTTTTAGTTTTGTATTTTTATATTTTCTATTTTAATTTTAGTCAAAGTTTTAGTAGTTTTGTTTTTTGTTTTTGTTGTTTTATTAGATTGACTAAAAATGAAATAAAAATAATAAAACATAAATACTAAGTCAAAATATTAATAAAAAACTACAGTTGCATATAAAAAATACTTAAGTATTTTTTTTGTCATTTTTATTTTAATTTTAATTGAACTTTTTTGTTAAATATGGCATTATAATTTCTATTCTATATGCCATTATAATTTTTAAAATGTATTTAGTGTTAGTTTTTATTTTTATATTTTTATATTTTCTGTTTTCATTTCATTTTTCTTTTTTTTTTTTAAATGTCTATATAGTTTTTATTGATGTTTTTATTTAAAAAAAAACATTTTGATTTTTGATTTTTATTTTAGTTCTTTTTGGTTATTTTTTTAATGTGTATATATAGGTTTTATTTTAGTTTTATTTAAATCACGATAAACACGTTAAACTAAATGAAAATGATCAATGTTTCCCTGGCAACTATTTAAAATGAGCTTTTATTTTTATATTTGCCTTTACATTTTAATTTTAGTTTTGAGTTTTAATTTTTAGTTGTTGTTTGTTTTTGCCATTTTCATTAATTTCGATACATTTCTCACATCATTTTGCTTCTCCAGTAAATGTATCTTTTGTATGTTTGGATATTTGCACTGGAAGACAAGACAGAAATATGGAGTAAGAACATCATTTTCTGCAGCGTTCAGTCGCATTCGTTGAGTCTGCCAGCGAAGACATGTCGTTTTCATAAGCGCGTTTGCTCGTAGCAGCAGGTTAATGTGTTTCTAGTGTTTAATGTGGTGACCTCTGACTGTAAACAGTGATATTGAATGTGAGGGCCGCGTGAAGGAAGCCGTGATGTTCTGATGGACTCCAGATGCTCCTGGCAGCTCCTCAGATGAAATAAGATGATGCTGTACTGCTGAACTCAGGAAAACTCTTCATTATTTCTGACTGTACAAAGAGTCTGAATGTGATAAAAACACTCTGGAGTAAAACAGACCGCACTGACTTACTAAAAGTAATATTCGTCTTCTGGATTTTTGGAAAAAAGGACAGAAAAAAACGTGATGTTCTTACTCAGGACTTTTTGACTTGTTTTCCGATACAAATATCAAACATTTTTAAATCAACATACATTTACTGGATATGCAAAATTGTACTTGTTATAATACTTGTTAAAATGATAAAATATTTTACAATTTATTTGTCTGACCCCATTGACAGATGCTGTTATAAACTCAATTAGGATACATTTCTCAGTAAACATTACTTTTTATCCTATGTAATTTTGCATCTAACATAAGTGTATGTTGATTTGATATTGTACTGGATGCAATAGTTGTACTGAAAAACAAGACAAAAATATAGAGAAAATCATGTTTTGCAGTTTCAGTGTCATTAATATAATGAAATAGTTTTTGGTAATGTTTTGAATTAGTTTTAAATTTTATATATATTTTTGTATTCATTTTCATTTTGGTTAAAGTTTAATATTTTAGTTTTTTCGTTTTTATTCTATATATATATATATATATATATAGTTTTTATTAATATTTTGAATTAATTTCATTTTTATATTTTCAATTTTTGTTCTGAGAAGAACACATTTTTATTGTTTGTATGTTTTTTGTCATTTTTAACATTTTATTTATTTCATCTTTTACTTTTTTTGATGCCTTTATAATTTTGTAGAATTTTTATTTGTATATTTTCAGTTTTCATTTTATTTTAGTCAAAGTTTTAGTAATTCTGTTGTTTGTTTTTGTTGTTTTTATTAGATTGAGTGTTTTCTCTTTTATATACAATTGTAGTTTTTATTAATATATTGAATTTGTTTTATTTTTATATTTTCGATGTTCATTTTTAGTCAAAGATTTTTTTTGGTCATTTTTATAGGTTTTTTTTTTTTTTTTAAATGCCATTATAACTTTTATTCATATTTTTAATTTGTTTTAACTATATATTATTTTTATTGTTTCCGTTTTCATTTTTAGTCAAAATCTTAGTAATTTTGTTTGTTTGTCATTTTTATTAGATGTATTTTTTTATATATCTTTATAGTTTTAATGAATATTTTGAATTAGCTTTTATTTTTAGATTTACCTTTATATTTTATTAGATTTTTTTTAAATGTCTATATAGTTTTGACATTTTGAAAAAAAAAAATTCCCATTTTCATTTTTTAAATTTTAGTTCTTTTTTGTTATAAGTTTTTTGTATATATATATATAGGTTTTGTTTTAATTTTATTTTTATTTAAATCATTATAAACCTTTGTAACTATCTAAAATCATAAATAAATATATATATATTTATATTATTTTAGCTTTAATGTTAGTTAATGATAATAACCCTGACATGTTGTGAGATGTTCTTATTGTCCATTGTGTGACTCCAGGCAGATTTCGAGCTGCGGATATTCCAGGTTCGAGGCGAGCATGCGGAGGTGGTGTCACGTCTGGAGTCGGTCATCGACGGGATGCGGCGGGAGCGGACATATAACACCTTACGGGAGCGTGGTGAAATGCATGACATCTCCGTCTCGACTGAAGACGATCAGCTGCCCAAAAGCTTCCGCAACGTGTGCGTCCAGACCGACCGTGAGACCTTCATCAAAACCCCTGAGGGTGACGGCACCAAACCGGCGCCGAGCGCCAACACCAGCCAGCCCAAAAAACTCGACCTGGACTCCATCAGCGTGAGTTTGGGTGTGGGTCCAGGACCGCCTCCTCCACCTCCTCCTCTACCTGGTGGCTCTGCCCCTCCTCCACCACCTCCTCCTCTTCCCGGTAGCTCCGCCCCTCCTCCTCCTCCACCCTTACCTGGATTCGCACCTGGCCCGCCCCCTCCTCCACCTCTTCCTGGAGCTCCGCCTCCACCCGGTCTACCAGGAGCCCCGCCTCCTCCACCACCCTCCCGGGCCCGCCCTCCTCCCCCCACCCGGTCTACCAGGAGCTCCGCCCCCTCCTCCGCCCATGCCGGGCTTTGGTGCTCCTCCTCCGCCTCCCGGTCTCGGCGGGTTTGGATTCGGACAGGCGACGGAGAAAGCGCCGCGTAAGCCTGCCGTGGAACCGGCCTGCCCTATGAAACCGCTCTACTGGAGCCGCATCCAGATTCAGGACAACAAGTAAGTCTCTCCACATCACTTGAGTGCATTTTAATCATTCTGTCATCATTTACTTCCCTCATGTCGTCCAACCCTGTGACTTTATTTCTTTCTTCTGTGTAACATAAAAGAAGATATTTTGAAAAATGTCCACGAGGGTTATTATAGTTAACTAAAACTGAAACTAAAATTAAAACCATGTTTTGTTTTGTGTTGTGTTTTTGAATTTTTTTGTAATAATAAATATGTTATACAAAATTAAAACCATAGAAAATGTCACTTGTAATAAAATAAACATTAACTGAAATTAAAATATATGACAGAAAAATCTCAAAATTAAGAGAATTTTTGCTTAAAACAAGATTAAAAATTAAATTAATCATAAAAAAAAACTTTAATTAAATTTGATTTAATTAAAAAATAAATAAATAAACAACAATGAAAAATAATAAAAATAAAGTAAAGTTTCTCATAAAGTTTCAAAATAAACATTTCTCATTTTCATTTACCGGTAGTTTAACTAAAATTAAAACCATGTTTTTTTTTGTTTTTGCGTGTTGTTTTTTTTTTAAATTTATTTTAAATAAATAAAAACTCAATAAATATGTTAAAAAACAAAATTAACAAAATTAAAGCCATAAAAAATGTCACTTGTAATAAAAAAATCTCAGATAGTTGCCAAAGCAGTTCTCATTAATCTAGTTTTAGTTAACTTGATTTACTACTAAAAATGTAAAAAAAAAAAAAAACACACAACAAAATTACTAAAACTTTAAAATTAAAGTGTAAACAGAATCCATTCAAAACATTAATACACCTATAATCATATCTCAGTGATACTAAAATAACACTGATGTCCACAGTGCAAAACATGGTTTTATTAGTCAGTATTTTTGTCTTTTTTTTCCACCATTCAAATCTCTAAATATTCTTAAATCTTTAAGAAACTAAAATACTCAAATTTTAGTAAAATTAGAATGTAAACAAAATTAAAATATTAACAAAAACTATATATATATTTAAAAATATTAATACATATTCAAATATTTAAATGTAATCAAAATAGAATAAACACTGTATAGACACTATATACATACAATAGAAAACCTGTTATTTATACAAATATATACTACAATTTTTTTAATACAGATTATATATAAAAAAGATGTGTTCTTGTTTTAAGCATAAACTCTCATTTTGATACATTTTTCAGAAAACAAGCCTTAATAGCCAATGCCATTTTGCTTCTCCACAAAATGTATCTTGATTTATGAATGTTTAGATATTTGTACTGGAAAACAAGAAAATCATTTTTTTGCATGTAATGAAAGTCAATAAGGGCCAATGTTCTTTGGTTTCCAATGTTCTGTAAAATACTTCTTTTATATGACAGAATGATCATTTTTTGAATGTCATATCCCTTTACATGTGTACAGCCATGCAATGCTTTGGCCCGGTGTTGCCTACTATGTTTTTGGTGCAATTAAAATATACATTCAGACATCGCTGACACGCCGCACAGCTTCTCCAGCCACTTACTTTTTCTTGTTAATCTGAAATAAATTGGTTTTATCTACAGATATCATACTTGTAGCTCAAACTGTAGACCATGGTGCTCGCAACGGCAAACTCACGGGTTCCATTCCTAGAGAATGCATGAACTGATCGCACTTAGAATGCAAAGATGTGGCATCTGCCAAATGCATCAGTGTAAACGATCAGTTTTAGTCCCTCTTACATTCATTTTCGGTTGAAATAGAGTAGGATTTTATTGATTTTGACATTGTAATCCGCCTCCAGCTGTTTGGACGTTTCATTGGCTGTCTTGCGGTGTAAAACGCTTGAGTTGATTCCCACGCTGCAGTGCTGTGTGAATGCATCTGCACGCCTGTGTCACAGACTCACTGGAGCTTCCGCTGTGTTGGAGTGTTTATATGTGCTGCCGGCTGCAGCTTTATGGCTGTGTGTTACTGTTAGCGGGATTAGAGGAGGATGTACAGTGATTCCTCAGACTAACTCACGGCACGCGCCAGTAAATGTTACAGTAGAGCTGTTAAACTACATGATTACAGTCGTGCTTCTCAGCGAGCACATCTGCGGCCCACTGCACTGCATTACCAGTGTGTTTCATCAAATATTTTACTGAATGATAGACTTAAAGTTATAGCAGACCAGTACATGATCTCTGTGCAATCAAAAATAATTACATTTTACACTACAAGTGATTTGGTTGTGTACATATATATATATATATATATACACTGCTGCTCAAAAAATTGGGATCAGTAAGATTTTTTATGTTTTTTTAAAAAAGTATCTTATGCTCATCAAAGTTCCATTTATTTGATCCAAAATACAAAAATAAATAAATAAAATAAATAATAATAATAATAATAATATGAAATATTATTGCAATTCAAAATAAGAGTTTTTTATTTTAATATACTTTGAAATATAATTTATTTCAGTGATGCAAAGCTGAATTTTCATCAGCCATTACTCCAGTCTGCAGTGTCATATGATACTTCAGAAATCATTCCAATATACTGATTTATTACTTTTATTATCAATGTTGGAAATAGTTGTGCTGCTTAATGTGTTTTTGGAACCTGTGAATCTTTTATTCAGGATTCTTTGATAAATAAAACGTTAAAAATAACAGCATTTATTCACAATATAAATCTTTTCTAACAATAAAAGTCTTTACTATCACTTTTTATCAATTTAACAAATCCTTGCTGATTAAAAATATTAATTTCTTTCAAAGAGAGAAAGACAGAAAAAATTTACTGATCCCAAACTTTGAATGAGATGTTTACTGTTACAAACGTTTTCTATTTTGAATAAATGCTGTTCTTTTTAATGTTTTATATATGAAAGAATCCTTAAAGTATCACAGGTTCCAAAAAAATATTAAGCAGCACAACTGTTTCCAACATTGGTAATAAATCAGCATATTAGAATGATTTCTGATCATTGACACTGAATACTGGAGTAATGATGCTGAATATTCAGCTTTGCATCACAGGAATAAATAATATTTTAAAGTATATTAAAATAGAAAACCACTATTTTAAATTGCATTAACTTTTTACAATTTTACAGTTTTTTTCTGTATTTTTAATCAAATAAACGCAGCCTTGATGAGCAGAAAAATCTCCTTTAAAAAGCATTACAAATCTTACTGATCCCAAACTTTTGAGCGTTTTTGAACATTTTTTCGTTGTGCATTCCAATTAATCTTAATTTGATTAAGCAAAAATAACCCCAAAAAAAAAAAATACAGCTAACACAATAAAACACAATAAAAACATGATAACATAATAAAAAAACATGATTTTTCAGTTATCTATTTATATATACACACTGCTAATTATAGTTAATTGGTTTATTAACTATTTTAGTACTTTGTATTATTTACCATTAATAAAAAAAATCAGAAGTTTAGCTGAAATAACGTGTTTTAATTCATTTTATTTCAGTTCACGTTTATTTGATTTGATTTTGATGTAGTTATTTTAATTCTTCAACTTTAACTAAACACACAAACAAAAAAGATAAATAGAGAATGGAGGCTAAAATAAAAAAAGTTTAAGTTATTTACTATATTATTAATATTTATTATTTTAATAGTATTCAAATATTTTAAAAATGTCATAAATATTTTATTATTTTCATCATGTAACGTTTATTTTGTTTCAAGTAACAAAAATGTGTTTTTTTTTTATAGATTCAGTTTTAGTTAAGAACAATAACTCTGCTCTGAGCTGATATAAACCAGTATTACGTTACTTTAATTGAGATAGTATTGTAGTTTTTATTTTATTTTATTTTTAATGTTTTTATTTTTATATTTTTCATTTTCATTCTATTTTTTCTATTTTTTCTAGTATTTTTCTAGTATTGTAGTTTTTATTTTATTTTATTTTTAATGTTTTTATTTTTATATTTTTCATTTTCATTCTATTTTTTCTTTACATTTTAGCAATTTGTTTATTTATATATACATGTCTGTATAGTAATTAATTTTAATTAATTTTATGTTGAAAACTAGCTGAAAAATATTTTCTTTTCTCAACAATGCTCAGATTAGAGATTTTAACATGATCTGAGCTGCTCTACATTCCTTTAATGGCTCTGTACTCCTACTGAATGACAGCTAGTGACTTTTTCGTTAGGATTAGGAATTTTAGGAGAGACTACTGATCTAAAACATTTCATTATCAACCTAATGTAGATTTCATTGACCTGGTGACCTTCCTAATCTCTGTCTCTTGGCAGTCAGATATGTGTGTCAAAACCCTGCGATCCTTCAATACAAACAGGAGCTGCTGGGATACGCATCATCTGTATTGTCTGAAATGAGATTTTCCCTCAGGATAAAGGAGTGGAAAGTGTGATAGCGAAGGCAGGCTGGAGCGCCATTAAAGACTTGCTCATACGCCATCGGCCTGTTTGTGTCGCTCGTGTTTCTCAGCAACGGCAGAAACCAAATAATTCTCATCCGCGGAGGCCGTACTGCAGCCTGAATCAGCCAAATACTTAACTCCAGTTTCCAGCTTGAGACTTTAAACGTGTAAATAAAGGCTAAACATGAAACTTAAACCGCAGCCGAGTTGACTCTGTTCCATTATCAGTGTTATTTTAAGAGGGTTTGTCTAATATAACACACTGACCGATCACTGTGTGTCTGTGTTTTACAGTAATAACACGCTGTGGAGTTCACTGGAAGAGCCTGATATCATAGACACCAAAGAGTTTGAGGAACTGTTCTCCAAAGCCGCCGTCCAAGCCAAGAAGAAGCCGCTGTCAGACTCGTACGAGAAGAAGAACAAAGCCAAGAAGGTACGAGACTGCAGTGACCAATCTGACAGGCAAAACAGTCTAGCAACACCCTAGCAACCACTCATAACACCCCAGCAACCAGTGTTAGGAAATGTTACTTTTAAAAGTAATGTGTTACAATATTGCGTCACTCCCTAAAAAAGTAACTAATTGTGTTACTTTTTATATCTGGGCAGGGCTTCCTTGTTTGTTTTTAATATAAAAAGTTATATTTTTAACAAACATAATAAAAAGCTAAAAAAAAAAAAAATAATAATAATAAAAGCTCTTTCACACCAAAAGTAGTTTCTAGAACTAAAGATATTTTCTTGTGAATTAGAAACTAATGCATTACTTTACTATTTTTAAAATATGCCTGTATAGTTTTTGAATATTTAGTTTATATAGTTTTTATTTTACAAATAACACAAAATAACAAAAAAAATGGAATAATATCAAAAAATTAAAATAAGAATAATAATTAAAAATTAACATCTGAATCCAAGGTACATAACATGATACCCTAGCAACCACTCATAGCAACCAGTTTTGGGAAATGTTACTTTTAAATGTAATGTGTTACAATATTGCATCACTCCCTAAAAAAGTAACTAATTGTGTTACTTTGTTACTTTTTATGTTACTTTTGCATTACTTTTTAAATCTGGGCGGGGCTTGTTTGTTTGTTTTTAATATAAAAAAGTTCTATTTTTGGCAAACGAAAAAGCCCTTTCACACCAAAAGCCTCAGGCAGAAGGAAAAGTAAATTCACGTCTGTACAGTAGAACACAGGAGAGGAAAGTTCAACACTCTTCAGCATGTTAGTTTATCTAATGTTTCCTTATTAGTATGGCTGAATTGGATCATCGAAGGTCAGCAGCCAAGACATTTGGTTTAATAAAATTGTATTAAATGCATAGAGGATAATTATTTAATTATTCTAAGTTGCATTTTACAGTTTTTATTCATTTTGAGAAATACTAAAGTTTTTTTGTGAGTGAGATGAATTAATGCATGTTCACATTTATTCTAGAACTAAAGTAACTTCTTAATCCCGATTTCTCTCAATATGGGGACAGAAGAGCTTTCAATCAATAAATGGGAAAACAAAGTAACTGGCGTTACTTATTTGAAAAAGTAACTCTTGTAAATTAAAAATGCGTTACCTTGCTTGTTATTTAAAAAAGTAATCTGATTACGTTACTGCTAACGTAACACTGCTAGCAACACCCTAATACTTTCCTGCATGACTGCTTTTAAAAGTCAGTTGCACACAACTTGGTCTAATCACTCGGTTAACTGCTAGTTAGTCAGACTGGTTGCTAGTGTCTGTGTTTATGTGACTGGCTCCTGTAGAGATGCTCATAGGTCAGGAATAGATTTGGCTTTAATTAAAGGAAGTCACATGGTTTGTACCACTAGAGGGGGTTTCAGGCACATTCTGTGTCTCACTGCCAAACATTCATGTTCTCCAGACATTTGAGTTGCTGAATGTACCATTAACAGCAGATTAGGTTTAGTGCCTGTGTATAATAAGCTCATTTTGAGCTGTTTTCCCCAATAATTCCCCCTGTGCGCTAGTGTTTAGTGGGGCTGTGATCATTGAACTGAGCTGAGGTCATTTTACCGTCTGCATGAGTTGGTTTTATTCAGGTGTGTTTTCTGTGGTCTGTGTAGGTTAGATGGGGTCGAAAGGCTCGGTCAGCAGTGTGTTAGTGACAGTCGTGAGTGATTGTGCAGGTCAGCACTGGTCTGGCGTCCCACAACTTAAACATTCAGCCTGGACCCAAAACGCTCCAGACACCCTTGATCAATCAGACGGGGCTCCACATCGCCTGTGTGTGTGTGTGTGTGTGTGTGTGTGCGTGTGTGTGTGTGGTCACTCTGGGCTCCTGTTACATCAGACATCGCTCCTGTCGGCTCTTTATTGGCCAGTTCCAACAAACCGTGAGAGATTTAATTGTGCTTCTTACTCTACATCTTCTAAGTTCCTACAAGATCAGCAAACTGTGCTATTTATTTATTCATCTTAATGTACAATATTAAGGGGAGAAACGCATTTAATCTCCAGTTGTCAGAGGGAAATCCTACTATTTATTATCCTTTATAACTATATTTCCATCCAAAGTTGTGAATTAAACTTGTGTGAAAAATTGGAACTTCGCATTTTGAATTTCCATCCTATGAGTTCACAAGAACAAAATCGCTATTTCTTGGGAAAATGACACAAATTAAGTATTAAATAATAAATACATAATTAAACATTAACTGATAATGAATTAAATCATTAAAATGTCAAGTTAAAATAAATAAATAATTTTACAAATTAAAAATGAACAATCAAAACATACTAATAAAACATATACTAATAAATTAAATAATTGAAATGGCAAATTAAAGTAAATAAATACATTTAAAATACAAATAGTCCAAATATAATGCTAATAATTAATTAAATCATTAAAATAGCTAATTAAAATGAGTAATTTTAAAACAAAAACATAGAATATCAAAATAAAACACCTGCTAATAGTGAATTAATCATTAAAATGTCAAATTAAAATAATTTTAAAAATTAAAAATGAACAATTAAGACATATACTAATAATTGAAATAATTAAAATGGCAAATTAAAGTAAATAAATAAAAAATAAGAACAATAAATAAAAACAATAATTGTTTTTAAAATAAAAACAATCCAAATAAAAAATACTAATAATTAAGATAGCAAATTAAAATGAGTCATTTTAAATTAAAAACAAAGAATATTCAAATAAAACACCGGCTAATAATGAATTAAATCATTAAAATGGCAAATTAAAATTAATAATTTTAGGGGAAAAAAACTAAACAAAGCAAAAAAAAAAAAACAATCCAAAAATAATCAATAAAATCAATAATAAACATTTTGTTAAAGTTATTATTTAGTATTTTTCTTTTTATTTTATTTAATGTAAAAGACATTATTTTATTTTATTTCATTTTTTGATTTTATTTTATTTTATTTATAAAATAAAAACTAAATATTTAAAAACTATATAGACATTTTAAACAATAAAAATGAAAAGAAAAAACAAAACAAAATTACTAAAACTATAAAATCAAAATTAAAACAAAAAATAAAAATGAATTTGAACTATAACAGTATCTAAGTGATATTAAAGTAACATAGCTGTCAACACAAATATGATTTTTTATTTTTATAATATATTTTGAATGAATTCGTTTTTTTCTTCTTTTTTTCTGAGCGTGTAACTAGCATTTTGTATATTTATTAGTGCTGTGCAATGATTAATCACAATGTGATTGTTGCACAGCACACTAGTATTTATCTGGCTGTAATACATTTTAATATCTCCTGTAGTGAATGTGAAGAGATGAATAGATGCTGGAGCTCTCAGGTTTTGGCAGGATGATGTAATTTCTGAAAGAAAGGATAAACACAAGTGACACGTTTGCAGATCCATCATTTATGTGTGTGTTTACACGTTCTGAATCAGCCTTCTGAGAAACCGGCCTCCAGGAAAAAACAGACCAGACTCGAGTCGATGTCCTGACAGAGCAATACAGTGATCCGACGGCCGACAGCGAGCGTCAGGTGTGTCGGGACGAGATCGATAGAGCTGCTGTCTCACATGAGGCGTCCCATCTGAGAGCTCAGACTAATGTCAGCCCAGACGTGTTTGAGTAAAAACTATAATAATAATAATAATAATAATAATATGTGGAATTATCAATATTCTACTTTTATTTTCAAATATATTTTGAATTAGTTAAAATATTATTTTATTTTATTTATATTATTTATTTTAAAATTAAGTTTTACATTTATTTTATTATTTACTTTTATAAATATTTATATTATCATGATTTTAAAATATGTATGTTTGTTTATGTTTATGAATATAAATTAAATGCATTTTTAATTTATTATTTTACCCTCTGGGTCCAATAATATATGCAGTTATCAATATTCTATTTTTATTTTCAAATATATTTTGAATTAGTTAAAATATTATTTAATTTATATTATTTATGTTAAAATGATGTTTAACAATATTTATTTATTAGTTATTTTTATATATTATTATATATATTTACATTAATATAATCTTTTAAAAGTATCTGTTTATTTTTATGAATATAAATTATAAATGTATAAATATAAATTTTAATTTTTTATATATTATGCAGTTATCAATATTTTATTTTTATTTTCAAATATATTTAGAATGAATTAAAATAGTATTTTATTTTATCTATATTTATTTTAAAATTATGTTTAAAAATATTTATTAATTAGTTATTTTGATATTTTTATAAATATTTATATTAATATCATTTTTAAATATGTATGTATGTATGTATTCATTTATTATTTTACCCCCCTGGGTCCAATAATATATGCAGTTATCAATATTCAAATGTTTTTTTATATATATATATATATTTTGAATGAAAAAATATATATAATTTTATTTTATTTACATAATTTATTTTAAAATTGTTTTTAAAAATTAATTTATTAATTATTTTATAATTTTTTATTAATATTTATATAAATATATGTATGTTTGTTTAGTTTTATTAATATAAATTCTAAATGTATTTTTATTATTTTACCCTCTGGGTCCAATAACATGCAAATATCAGTATTTTATTTATATTTATTTTAATAATTTTTACATATGTGTGTTTGTTTATTTTTATGAATATGAATTAAACATGTTTATAATTTACTATTTTACCTTCTGGGTTCAATAATATATGCAATTATCAATATTCCTTTTTTTTATATATATATATATTTTAAATTAATTAAAATATTATTTTATTTTATATATATGTTTTATTTTCAAATTATGGTTAAAATATTTATTTATATTTATTAGTTATTTTTATATTTTTGTATAAATATTTATATTAATATATTTTTAAATATGTATGTTTGTTTTTATAAATACAAATTCTAAATGCATTTTTAATTTCTTATTTTACCCTCCGGGTTCGAGTCTGCTGGGAGAGGTGAGGCAATCTGTGAGTGTTTGGGAAAGTTTTGATCTGTGCACGTATTATGTTAATGAAATGCTGGTGTGTGTTTGTGTCAGACACATGTAGATAATACAGAAATGGTGTGCAGAAAGGCGTCTATCAGCAGCACAGCTCTCTCAAAAACACAATCGGTGGGAATCAGCGGAGGTCAAACTCCACGGCTAATTTGTGTCATGTGTTGAGATGCATCCGCTGCACGGATCCGCGGCGCCTTTCCTCGACATGATTATCATATCAAAGCGCGGCAGGATGACATGAGGGGGCGGAGCCTCTGTCATCTCCGTCTGCTCACTGGACGAACTCTAATCACTAACAGGTGGCGTCACAAAAACGTGTGTCCGAATATCTGAACACGTTAGACGTCAGAATGATAATAATAATCATCTTTTTTTCTGTCCTGTCTGCTGTGCATTCTACTGGGTCTCTCGTCTCTTGATACATTATTATATTTTATTAAATATTTAGGGCCCGAGCACTGCTGTGCGAGGACCCTATTGGAATTGCTCCGTTTATTATTTTATTTTATTTTATTTTATTTTAATTTTGTTTTTTTTTCTGCCCTCTGGTTCGTTTTCTGGTGTTTCTCTCATCTTTTAATATTTTATTTTATTTTAATTTTTCATTTTATTTTATTGTCTGCTGTGTCTTTCATTTCTTGACTTTTTTATTTTTTAAACCTTTTTCTATCTTGTGTGCTGCCTGTTCTGGTCTTTTTTTCTTATTATTTTATTTTTATTTTATTTTATTTTTTATTTTATTATTTTATTATTTATTTTATTGTATACATTTTTTTTATTTTTTATATTTTATTTTATTCCTTTTTTTCTGTCCTGTGTGCTGCCTGTTCTCGTGTCTCTAGTCTCTTGATATATGATTATATTTTATGAAATACTTATTTTATTTTTATTTTTTTCTTCTGCCCTGTCTGGTGCGTATTTTGATGTTTCTCTTTTATTTTATTTTATTTTATTTTATTTTATTTTATTTTTTATTCTATTTTATTGTATATATTTTTGTATATTTTCTGTTTTATTTTATTCCTTTTTCTGTCCTGTGTGCTGCTTGTTCTGGTGTCTCTCATCTCTTGATATATTATTATATTTTATTAAATACTATTTTATTTTATTTTATTTTATTTTACTTATTAAATTTTATTTAATTTTTTCTGTCCTGTGTGCTTGCATGTTCTGGTGTCTTTCATTTATTGACTTTATTTTATTTTATTTTATTTTATTTTATTTTATTTTATTTTTTTTTTTTTTTACATTTCTTTTGTATTTTTTTTAATTCTTTTTTTCTGTCTTGTGTGCTGCCTGTTCTGGTCTTCCGTTTCTTTACTTTATTATTTTATGTTATTTTATTTTATTTTATTATTTATGTATGTATATATATATATATATATATATATATATATATATATATTTGTATTTTTAGATTTTATTTTATTTCTTTTTTTTCTGTCCTGTGTGCTGTATGTTCTGGTGTGTCTCTGGTCTCCTGACTTATTTTATTTTATTTTATTTTATTTTATTTTATTTTATTTTTTTATTTTACATTTCTTTGTATTTTATTTTATTCCTTTTCTGTCTCTGTGTGTGCTCTTTCTTCGTTTCTTTACTTTATTATTTTATGTTATTTTATTTTATTTTATTGTATTTTATTTTATTATTTATGTGTGTGTGTGTATATATATATATATATATATATATGTTTTTTTTATATTTTATTTTATTTCTTTTTTTTCTGTCCTGTGTGCTGTATGTTCTGGTGTGTCTCTGGTCTCCTGACGTCTCTGTAGCTCTGTGAAGTATGTAAACATCACACAGTCAGATGAATCATTATTAATATGCAGCTTGAACAGTAATGATGATTCTTAAACAAACTGACATTTTAATTGTTTCTAACTTTAAGTCTCTAACGCCGTGTGTTTATTGGCGTCTATTCTGGGAAGCGTTTGACGGCCGACTGTAGATCAAGGAATTGTGTGTTTAAAATTCCAGAATTCATGAACTTCTCCTGCTGGAACAGTGTAATGATGATGTTTACTGTAGCTGCTACTCACCGTGCTTTAGAAACCTGAAGTGTTTAGTAAAGTGAAGCTGTTAAATGCGTTTAGTAGGTTTCATACTGACTCCAGGACAGCGGCAGATCTGAACTAAACTTATCATCATTTTCCATGTCTTTTCCTCCTAATAATGGACTGTATGCTGTAATGCTGGCGTGTATGTATGTGTGTATATACATTTTATTAATGAGTTGATCTAAAAGTGTGTCTTCCTACATTCTGAATTTAAAATATTTAAGTATATATAAAATAAAATGTCTAAAATGTTTTACATATTTAAGAAATGTAAAAAACAATTATAATTTAAGACGTAATTTAAGAAGCATTAAATATGTGTATATATTTCTTAAATTTACATATGTACATATATTTATTATATATACAATGAAATATTAGTTTGAAAAAATATTTAAAAAAAATATTCTTAAATATATGTAAAATAAAAAAAATACATTTATTATGTATTTAAGAAATTTAAAAACAATTATAATTTAGGAAGTAATTTAAGAAACATTATATATGTGCAAATATATTTCTTACATTTACATCTATAAATATATTTATTATATAAATATCTAAAAGTGTATCTTCTTTTTCTTTCTTTAAAGATGAAAATTTAAAAAATGAAAAAAAAATTGAAATTTTGAAATTAAAATATTTAAGTATATATAAAAAAGTCTGAAATGTTTGAAAAATATATTTATTATATATTTAAGAAATATAAAAAACAATTAGAAATTAAGGGATAATTTAAGCAATATATTTATATATTTATATATTTATATATTTAAGAAATGTAAAAAACAAGTAATTTAATAAACATTAAATGTGTATATATTTCCTAAACTTACATGTAAATACATTTATTATATATACAATGAAAATATTAGTTTGAAAAAATATTTTAAATAAACTATTTCTTAAATATATATAAAATAAAATGTCTTAAATGTTAAAAAAATTACATTTATTATATTTAAGAAATTGTACAAATAATTATAATTTAGGAAGTAATTTAAGAAACATTATATATGTGCATATATTTCTTACATTTACATATATAAATATATTAATTATATATACAATGAAAATATTATTTTGAAATATTTGGAAAATCTAAAAAAATATATATATATTAAAATTAAATATATTAAATAAAAAATAAAATGTATACAATATTATTATAAAATATAAATAAATATTTTATATATAAAAAAACATTTTTACAATTTTTACATTTTTCATATTTTCATTATTTTAATATTCAGCATTTATTAACCCCTTCAGACCTGAATTATGTTCCATGTTTAAGCTTATGAGAGACCTCTATGAAACGGTCGTGTTCGGTTGTCGGTGGTTCATTAGTGTGTCTCTGCTCAGATTAATAATGAACGCTCTCTTCACCTGCTGTAATGCAATACTCACATCTAAAGGGCCGTCGCACTGGTTCACACTGAACGCGGCAGTAGCTCAACGGCGTAACGCCGCACCGCTACCTAATGAAGAAGAGCGACACATTAAGTTTTAGAGCGACTCTTTAGCGTGCCAAAACTCTCGTGGCCTTTATGAGGGAATTCAGTCATTAGTAATTGTGACCATGTGTAGGTACAAATAAAAATCCTGTGAATTTATAGTTTGTTATAAAATCTCCTCTGCACTCGTCCAGAGCTCAACGATGGCCTTTTATGGTGCCACTTTCTGCTGCTTTTTCTTCTTCTCACAGCGAGCTGGTAATTGTGACAGTATCGCAATCGTTTCGAGATGTTTCCTCTGATGCGACGTGACAAAAACACGCCTTAGATTTATTACCACACCTCAAAGAAGAATCTCCTGCGATCAAAGCTGAATTTTCAGCATCATTACTCCAGTCTTCAGTGTCACATGATCCTTCAGAAATCATTCTAATATGCTGATTTGCTGCTCAAGAAACATTTATGATTATTAGCAATGTTGAAAACAGTCATGCTTCGTATATTTTATTTTTAGGATTCACAGATGAGTAGAAAGTTCAAAAGAACAGCATTTATTTGAAATAGAAATATTTTGAAACATTATAAATGTCTTTACTGTGATTTAGCAGATGCTTTTGTCCAGAGAGACAACAGATGAGGACAACAGAAGCAATCAAACCAACAAAAGAGCAAGTTTTGATCAATTTATTGCGTCTTTGATGGATAACACCTATTCATTTCTTCTCTTGTAGATCATCAAGCTGCTGGATGGCAAACGCTCTCAGGCTGTGGGAATATTAATATCAAGCCTCCACCTGGAGATGAAAGACATTCAGCAGGGTGAGATTGTCATCTTAAACATTATTTTTGTATTATTTTATTTTAATTAATTAATTTTTTTTTTTTTAAAAATGTCTGCTGCATGTTCTGGTGTGCCTTTCATTTCATGACTTTTTTATTATTTTATTATATATTTAATTTTTTTCATTATTTTATTTTATTATTTTATCTTGTTTTATTTTTTTATTTTTCTGTCCTGTCTGCCACGTGTTCTAGTGTGTCCTTCATTTTGTGACTTTTTATTTTATTTTATTTTATTTCTGTCCTGTCTGCTGCATGTTCTGGTGTGTCTTTCGTTTCTTGACTTTTTTATTATTTTTATTTTATTATTTTATCTTGTTTTATTTTTTATTTTCCTGTTCTGTCTGCCACGTGTTTTGGTGTGTCCTTCATTTTGTGAAAATAAAATACTGAAGTTAATGCAACCGGCCAGACGTGTTCAATTTACAAATAATGTACTCAGCCCCTTGTCATCCAAGATGTTCATGTCTTTCTGTCTTCAGTCGTAAAGAAATTATGGTTTTTGAGGAAAACATTTCAGGATTTTTCTCCATATAATGGACTTCATTGGTGTCCTGATTTTGAACTTCCAAAATGTAGTTTAAATGCAGCTTCAAAGGCTCTAAACGATCCCAGCTGAGGAAGAAGGGTCTTATCTAGCGAAATGATCATTAATTTTTTCGAATAATAAAATTTGCATACTTTTTAAGCACAAAAGCTCATGTAACACAGGCTCTGGGATGCACGTTCTTGAATGATTCATTCATTTTGAACGAATCTTTAATGTGACTCGGGAAGAACGAGTCGTCTCGGGGAATGATTCGTTCAGTCGTGCATGCGCAACATCCTATTAGATTCTGTACTGGAATTAGTTCATCTGTTTTTCGAGTGGTTCGTTCATCTTATGGGGCTGTCACATTAATGAACGAACGACTCAAACCCGAAAACTTGTCAGATAAGAGGTGAGGTGAGCTAATCACAGACTAAAGACCCAGGTAAACAATGAATGAATCTTTTCTGTTTCTTATAGCATTATAGTTTTGTTTTGTTTGTAGTGTGATCAGTGTTTGTGTAAGCAGTAGATGTGTTAGAGAAGTAACACGTAACATTTTAATTATATTTTGCTAAAATGAACGAAATCACTCAAAAAGATTCGTTCATTTTGCTGAACGAGACTCAAAGGTCCGAGTCTGTAAAATGATCCGAACTTCCCATCACTACTACGAATCACGTCTAAGTTCATCATCTGTGTACTCCGGCTCAAAAAGGTCGAGTATGGTGAAAAACTCCATCTTATCTTGTTTGTAAACAGCGATTGACTTACTTGCACTTTCTTAGTATTTGCACGTTCGCTTTGTAAACACTGGGTCTGTAGTTCCACCTATATTCCGCGTGACCCTTCGACGTGATTCAGTAGTATGTGAACACGCATCCCAGAGCCTGTGCTACACCAGCTTTTGTGCTTAAAAAGTATACAAAGCTGGAAATCAACATAAAGAAGCATTTCAAACAGAAAATCTCTAAGTGTGTTTTTTGTAGGATCTGGTGTTTCTAATGAGTCTGTTTGTTTTGTGCTGTATATTGCAGCTGTTCTGACGGTGGATCATTCTGTGGTGGATCTGGAGACTATTGAAGCTTTATATGAGAACGTGAGTACTCGAATGAAACCAGAGAGTGCGGATTAACACCTGATTTCTATTCTCGTTCTGTCGCGTTCTTCAGTCTTTGTTTATTTTCTACAGTCTGTGTTTTAACAGCTCCAGCTGTTTGCCAGTAAAACTGCCTTTAATATTATCAGAGCATTACGTGTGCACTAGAACTGCTCGCGTACAGCAGGCTAGTCAGCTGGTTATAAGACTAATCATCTAGGGATAGTTGACCCAAAAATGAAAATATTTCTTTCTTCTTTTGAAGAATGTTGGGAAACAAACGTTTCAGTGGAAGTAAATGGGGACTATTAACCCTCTGGGCCTCTTTGGTCATTTTTGACTGAAAAAAATTGTATTTTGAAATTTTAAAAATCATAGCTTCACCTGAATGAGGTGACACTTGGTGACTTTTGTTGCATTAGCTATAAGAACACACAGAAAAATCATGGACATGATTGAGATATGTTAAAGGGTCACAAAAAAAAGTCACACTCACAAAAGTGGCTCCTTCGCCGTCAAAAATGAACGACATTGGAAATGAATGGGAAATACAAAAAAATACGAAAACTCAGTCGCTAAGGCTAATCATTTGGGGCTCGAACGCACCTGACGCTTGCATTGATTTCAGCGTCTGCCATAAAAAATGCATGAACAACATCTCCACTGTTTCATTAGAGTAAAGCCAGGGTCATATACTTACACAAATTTAAAGGTATTCACGGCAACCTGTCAAAATAAAAGTTCGGTTTAGTTTGTAGACATTGTAGAATGTACGTACTACTACTACTACTGTTGAAAAATTAATAAAACTTTGTTACACAATATTTCTTCCATCTTTTATATTTTAATTGTACATCCCCTTTATTTATCAAAAATACAAATTTTTCATTTTCATTCATTAAAAGATAAATGAATATTTTATGCCTTTATTTGATAACCAGAAAAATTTAAATACACAACACAGAATTTCATAAGGCTGTTGTAGAAATAAATAAAAGTTGTTTTATGCATTCAAATAAATAGACATGCTAAAACAAATTTGGTAACAATAAAACATAAGGTAAGAAAAAATAAAACATTTCATAGGGCCCTAAACATAGCTTAACTTTTGTGAAATTGTTCTCTTATATCGGTATAATATATTTAAAGACATACTGGAACATTTTGGAATTGTATGGGGTGGGGAAAAATAAGCTTTAGCTTCATCCCACTCTTTTCCAACATTTTTTGTAATGTATGACGTCTTTGGGACGTTTTTTCTTGGTGCGGCAACACATGTAGTGTTTATGTTTTTTGTTTTAAATTATGTTTCGTTCGAAATAAAAATGAAATGAATGAATCCATAAATTGACGTTCAATTGTATAAGTTTCATTGTTTTAATTAATTAGACATGTATTTTTAAATAATAATAAAAAAAAAAATAAACATTAAAAAGGAGTCCAAATTAAAACAGAAAAAACAGAATTTGGAAAAAATAAAATGGAATTTAGTAAAGAAAAAAAAAAATTGGGCCCTATTTTTGCATGCAAATATATTCGTTACAGTTGTAAATACATTTTCAAATGTATTATTTTATTTGTGTAATGTATTTTTGTAAAGTCATAATTTTGTTATAACACTTTGATATGTTTGCTATTTGCAGTGATTACTATTTACTATTTTTTCTTAGTGTAGCAATGTTTTTTTGTGCCACTGCTTTGGCAAAGTGTCTGTCAAATGAACTAAAATTGAAAGCACAATATGACTTTGCTCACACGATCAGTTCATAATCCGATGTTTTCAGAGTATCAGAAGAGGGGTGAGTCAGGTCATCAACCTTTTTTTCTTTTTTCTTTCAGTTTGCACACTGAACACGGGTTAACTTGGAGCTCTTTTTTTTTAACTCTCAAAGTGCACAAGATTAATGAATTTAACTTGAAAATATATCAATTTTTCTCCCGGGAAAGCATGTCCCCGGACCTCCCTAGAAGGATCCAGGTTCACCCACCTGTGTCTAACAAAATCTTACGCAAGTATGATGTGAGCTCCCATCCACCACCACTAGCCCCTGATGTTTTGGCACTAGCCCCGGATGTTTTCAAATCCTAGAAACCCCCCTGGTACCAACTGAAAAAAAAAAAAACTGCACAGCAATCAAGGGGTGACACTCTAAAATATCAGTGCAAATTAGACACCCACATACACGCAGACACAGAAACACAGAAACATAACTGGTAAGACTGCAACAGAGCCAGTTTTGAGAATATGTGAGATGGGGAGAGCAATTTTCTTGTACAGTGCCCTCCACTAATATTGGCACCCTTGGTAAATATGAGCAAAGACGGCTATGAAAATAAATCTGCTTTGTTTATCTTTATGATCTTACATTCAAAAAATTCACAAAATGCTAACCTTTCATTGAAGTAAAACAGTTAAAAGTGGGGGGAAACTTACGTTATGAAATAAATGTTTTTCTCATATGCATGTTGGGCACAATTATTGGCACCCTTAGAAATTATAATGAGTAAAATATCTCTGAAGTATATTCCCATTCATATTTGCATTTATTTAGCACACTAGAATGACGAGGAGTATGATATTGTCCAGCAATAACTTCCTGTTTCACAGGATTCTAAATATGAGGAGCACAAAGGCCAAATTTCCTTAATCATCCATCACAAGGAATAAAACCAAATAATATAGTTCTGATGTGCAGAACAAGATTGTTGAGCTTCACAAAATAGAAAGTGGCTGTAAGAAAAGAGCTAAAGGATTGAAAATCCCAATTTCCATCATTAGGACAATAATTAAGAATTCCAATCAACTAAAGATGTTATAAATCTGCCTGGAAAAGGACGTGTGTCTATATCGTCCTAATGCATGGTGAGGAGGAGAGTTTAAGTGTCCAAAGACTCTCCAAGGATCACAGTAGGAGAATTATAGAGATTAATTGAGTCTTGGGGCCAAAAGACTAAAAAAAATTCAAACAGCCCCTACGTCACCACATGTTGTTCAGGAGGGTTTTAAGAAAAATCCTCCTTGCTCATCCAAAAACAAACTCCAGCATATTCAGTTGTCAGACACAACTTGAATTTCAAACAGGACTGGCTTCTGTGGTCAGATGAAACTAAAAAAAAAAGAGCTTTCTGGCAGCAAACACTCAAGATAGGTTTGGTACAGAAAGTACCCCATGCCCACGGTTAAATATACTGCTGGATCTTTAATGTTGTGGGCTTATTTTCCTGCCAGAGGTCCTGGACATCTTGTTCAGATACGTGGCATCATGGATTCTAGCAAATACCAACAGATAAAAAATGTAAACCTGACTGCATCTGTTAGAAGTTCTATAATGAGCTGTGGTTGGATCTTCCATCAGGACAGTGATCCAAATCAAACATCAAAATCAACACAAAAATGTGTCACTGAGCATAAAATGAAGCTTCTGCCATGACCTGAACCCTATAGAAAATGCGTGAGGTGAACTGAAGAGAAGAAGCACCAGCATGGAGCTGGGAAACTAAAGGATATAAAGAGTTTCTGTATGAAGGAATGGTCTCTGATCTCTTGTCAGGTGTTCTCCAAACTCTTCAGGCATTAAAGAAGAAAACTCAGAGCTGTTATCTTGAATAAAGGACGTTGCAATAATTGGGTGCCAATAATTGTGGTCAACATGAACTACAGAAAAACATTTATTTCATAAAGAGATTTTCCCCCTGCTTTCCATGGTTTTACTTAAATGATAGGTTAGAATATTGTGAATTTTTTGAATGAAAGATTAAAAAAATAAACAATGCAGATTTATTCTTACAGCCACCTTTGCTCATATTTACCAAGGGTGCCAATATTAGTGAAGGGCACTGTATATTAATATTATGATTGTAATCATAATGCAACCTGATATTTGTCTAACCAAAAATATCTAAACCTTGACAAAAAGTCTTTTTATAATGTCTAAATGTATATCTAAAAGCAAAACCTAATGAAATATGTAAAAAAGACAATGGTAATCCAAAAGCCTCTGTATGTATGTATAATATGTATATACGGAGATATACAGGAGCTTACATGACATTACACAAGTTTTTATTTTTTAATGACACCAAATGGCACAATTCTCACTTCAAAAAAATGGATTTTAAAAGCATTCACTCTGTTTTAATGTGGAATGTTGCATTTATTGAAAAATAATACAAAAATATTATATAAATAAATATATATTAATTCTAATGGGAAAAAATAGCTCATTAAAATTGTATAAATGTTGCATATTGTCATAAAATCCCATAAAAATTCTAAATAGTAATCAAAAAATATTATTGAACAAAAGTATTTAACAATGATTTTCCTGAAAAAAACAAAGTTACGTTTCAAGGCTTCGGTCACTTTTGACTGCGAAGGAGCCAAGTGTGACTCCTAAACAAAGAGGCCCAGAGTGTTAAAAGATCCTCATCATCTGTTATGTGAAAGACCTATAAATTACGCATTATAACTGATATTGCACAAAGTGAGTGATTTGAAGCCTGGTTGACTCTTGGTCCATCACCAGCATCTCTAGTTAAACTGATGGGTGTTTTTGTGCTATTTTTATTATAAACATGCAAAGTCCTCATTTTACGATCCTGGATGACTGGTATTACTTCTAATGTTTTTTTTGTTGTTGTTGTTGTTGTTGTGAATGCTGACAGAGAGCTCAGCCTGATGAACTGGAGAAGATCAAGAAACATTACGAGACGTCTAAAGAAGACGAGGTGAAACTCCTGGATAAACCTGAACAGTACGTCATTCTCTCGCTCATAGGATATTAATAAATGCACTTATTTAATATTCACTTATAACACAGTCAGTTGTGCATCTTCATTCTGCTGATTTCCTAATATTAGTTCATTTGATGATGCTGAGTTCAGAAATATCAACAAAAACTTTCCATCGTGTAGTTTTTTCACAAAATAAAAATTAGGACGTTCAAATTCTATGTATGCATCAGCTTTAATGCACTTATTAAAATGGCAAAAGCAATGAAAAAAGCTTTAGTTTTAATGGTCAGAATGCATCATTTAATGCACAATCTGGAAAAATATGCTCAAATACTGTCAAAGAACTTTACAAATAAGCGAAATAAGCTTTTTTTAACAAAAAATGGATGTAGTAAAAGCAAAAAACATCTGGCTTATGTTTGCATGTTCTTCTGTCTCTGTCCATAATTCTGACCTTGAAATCAGGTTTAGACTTATAATAATGTTATGCATGTGAAAATGGGCTGAGAATTGATCAAATAGCTGTGATCTGCTCAGATTCAGACAGGAATCGTGCTTGTGGTGTTTTTCTGCTGATTAATGGATGATTGTCAAAAGCAAAAATGTTGGAAATGCGTCATATTTTGTGAGAAAGTGCAACTCTGTCCAGCAAAACAGACAATATTTTTGGAATCAGCAGCACAGAATTAGTCAAAAACTGGTTTTGGATTTTATTCTGCACATATGATGCAGGACGGTGTTGTTATAATCATAATTAAATTGGTGATCTGCTAAAATCATGTTTTACAGGTTCACATTCCACGTTTTGACTATAGTTGTAGTAGAGGTCCGGGTTAAACACGGGTTATAATCTCTGTCTGTGTGTTGCTGTCGATTAGCACATGAAACATGTTTGACTCCAAACCATCAGTTCATAAAAACAAAGGTTTTGAAAGTAGAAGATTTAAACATTATATTTGTTAATGTGAGACTTTAAAGGGTCTTTAAAGAAGGGGCTTAAAGTACTTGAACATTTTTGAACATTTAAGGCCTGAAAAACCTTTGAAATTAGCAATATTCCTGAAGAGGTACTTGAAAAGTACTTGAAATAAGTGTTTAATTTTTTTAATAAGCACATATCTTTTCACTGTTGAACTGTCAGCAACTGAACTGCAGCTCAAACTATTTCAAATCTAGTGAATTAAGCTACAAACTCCATCATAATGCACAATGTTTCCATCTAACATGTATTTTGAGCTGCAGCTCGTCATATTAATGGAGTGTTTCACTAGTTAGCAGTAAACCGGTTACCACACCTCAATATGGAGGAGATTTGTGTTGGAAATATGGATATTTCATTTGTAAACATCATACTTGTTTCGCTTATTTCAGTTAATGTCACTAAACTAGCGAGATAAGCCAGTAGTAGTACTGACAGTGTCGTGTAAACATGAATGAAGACGCGAAAAGAAACACAGACAAACCGAATCAACTGAGTGAGTCATTTACGCTGGAACCGCTCTGATTGATTCAAACTCGTGACTTCGTTCATTCAGTTCAAGCGATTCACTAGCAAAAAGCAGATCAAATTAAAAGAGCCATTCATTTTCGAGAATCGACATTGTTTGACACTGTGCGCTGTGATGGGTGAAACGGCGTAACGGAGCTTCGAATCAGTTAAAGCATTGCGTCGCAAAATGATTCACTGTTTCGAAGCGCTCCAGATCATTTGATTCAGATCAGGACTTCAAATGGCGGATCGCGAATCATTGATGTAGGTTGGAACTTCGGAAAGGGTTCGCGAATTAAATGATTCGCGATCCGCGCTCCGAGTCCAGATCTGAAATGACTGTTCGCGAATCCTTATTCAGATCGCGACTTCGGTGCGGTTTCACAAATCATTTGATTCAGTTCGTCACTTTAGAGCGGGTTCGCAAATCATTTGATTCAGATCGGCACTTTTGTGCGGGTTCGCGAATCATTTGATTCAGATCGGCACTTTGGTGCGGGTTCGCGAATCATTTGATTCAGTTCGAGTTGGTGGTGGTTCGCGAATCATTTAATTCAGATAATTCGCGGGGGTCTTCGGATCGGCACATTCGAATCATTTGATTCAATCGGCATAGGCGGGTTCGCGAATCATTTGATTCAGATCGCGCACGATTCAGTTCGGGAGTTCGGTGGGGGTTGAATCATTTAATTCAGATCTGCGCTTTGGCGGGTTCGAATCATTTGATTCAGATCGGCTTTTGGCGGGTTCGCGAATCATTTGATTCAGATCTGCTTTGGCTGGGCGAATCATTTGATTCAGATCGGCGCTTTGGCGCGGGTTCGCGAATCATTTGATTCAGATCGGCGCCTTGGTGCGGGTTCGCGAATCATTTGATTCAGATAAGGATTTCAATGCAGGTTCGCGAATCATTTGATTCAGTTCGCAAATTATTTTTATCCATTTAAACAGTAGAAAACGTCAAACCATAAAGGCAGTACAATTATAAAAAACAAAAATAAATAAATAAATAAATAAAGTATGCACAAATACAAATCCCTTCAGAAAATTAACAGTGATTTTACCATATTTTACTAAAAATCTCTAATTCAAAATATTAACAAAAACTATAATAGGCCTAGTATTTCAATGATACTGAAACAAATGCTGATTGCAGAACATAAATAAATAATCTTTAAAATTATGTTTTATATTTTGTTTATCTTTAAATATTTTTACAGTGTACCAGAAAAGGATTGACATCAGTAACACAACATCAGACGTTCAGCTGCACCTCGAAAGAAACATTAAATAATTTACAGCTCTAAATAAACACATTTTTATTATCATAATAAATAACTTACACTTCCAAAGCCTGCTGAATGTCAGGCGTGCGGTGTAAGTGCATTAATGTGAGCGTGGCTTTGGTTTGTTTTTATGAACTGAAGGGTGAGAAATGAACATCTGAAGTGTTCCTGTAAAAGCAGTGACCGTTCTCTTCAGAATCATCAGCTGTGCGTGACCTTTGACCCTCACTGTAGTGAGTCAGCGTGAGTCCGCGCGTATGCTAATCAAACAGAAAGCCGGCGATCCTCTGTGACTCGTGCCGCTGATATTCACCTTAATCACACTTAAATGCACTTACTTGCATCCAGATTGTGTGTTCGTGTGAAGATGTTGTGCAGTACGTGTGAGGCTGTTGCTCACCGCTTTGATCTCATTGGTTTCGCTCTTTCATCTTCCTGCGCAGATTCCTGTACGAACTCTCCCAGATTCCCGACTTCGCCCGGCGAGCACACTGCATCATATTCCGCTCTGTGTTTGTGGACTCCATAACGTCCGTCCATCATAAGGTGGAGATCATCTCTGCTGTGTGCAAGGTACAATAAAGATCTGAAACTGCTTTTCTGATTTTCTCTTTTGGATTTTCTTCTGCTGATTTGCTAAAAAAAAAGTCAGCAGAAAATCATTCTGAACTGTTTCTGCAATATGCATGCATGACCTGGATGACATTCTGCATTTTATAAATGTGCATTATACACCAGTGCAACCAAAATACTGTTTCCCACAATGCAATGCACTCAGTTTGACTTTCCATTTCCAAATCAAGTGACAAATCAGTGACCGATCAGTCAAAAACAACATTAACAAATTCTTTATTGCATTGAATTACCAACAAATTAAAATAATACTGCTCATTTGAGGGTTAAAAATACATAAAAAGTAATGAAATTGGAAATAAAAGAATCTGTGAAACACTAGATATGTCATTTTCTATATCTGTTATATTTTATATCTATTATTTTTCTTTAATTTCCAGAATGTTTTGTTGACCAGAAGCAATATCAGACATTTTCTTGACCTATTAATTTGTTGAACTGCCAAATAATTGAGGCATTTTTTAGGATTAAAAATGAAAGTTCAAACCACTTACTATTAGTATGTATTTACAGTATTTTCAAAAATTTCAATTTTCAAAAATACTGTAATTTTCAAAAATTATGCATCTACCCGAAGCAACAACAAACGTGATTTTATAACATAACCTTGACTAGTTATTTAAAAAAATTCAAGATTAAAAATGTAACCTTAATAAAAATAATGAAATCATAAATGAAATCGTAAGAATAACATTTGTATTTGTCAAAAATATATATATAAAATGTATATAAAAATAATATTTTTAATTAAACTGGCAAAAAAATTGAGGCATTTTTTAGGATTAAAAATGAATGTTCAAACCACTTACTGTTAGTATGTATTTACAGTATTTAAAAAAAATTCAATTTTCAAAAATACAGTAATTTTCAAAAATCAGCATCTACCTGAAACAAAAACGAACATGATTTTATAACATAATTTTGACTAGTTATTTAAAAAAAATGAAAATTTTATTTTATTTCAACATTTAAAAATATTGAAATCCTAAATAAAAACAATATTTGTATTTGTAAAAAATATATATATATATATATATATTTATTTAAAAAATAATATTTTTATTTCTAAAAATAAACCTGTGATAAAATGAGGTGATGTGACACAATGCAGTATATTATTTCAATGTTGTATTTTGAAGTAAGCACTGTATGTATTTGTGCATGTGTGTGCTGTCTTTTCTAGACTTTTCTTGAGAATGACAGTGTGAAGGACGTGATCGGCGTCATCTTGGCCTTCGGAAACTACATGAACGGTGGAAACCGGACCAGAGGACAGGCGGACGGATTCGGATTGGACATTCTGCCCAAATTAAAAGATGTCAAGAGCAGGGTATGAAGATAACACTCATAAACTGAACGTGTCTCACTTCTACAGACAGATTCTACACACTTATTCATTGTTCTAAAGCTCTACTAGCTCACCTCAACATCTGCTAATGACCTTCTTTTCCATCAGGACAATCGTATAAGTCTGGTGGACTATGTGGTGTCGTACTACCTGCGAAACATGGACGAGGTACAGCCATATGAGATTTATCCTCATGATTTTATTTTATTCTATAATATTTTTCTCTTAAATGTTGTTTATTTATTTTTTTATTATTGCATTTTACTGTATTTTATATTTTTTGATTTACTTTTTTATTATGCTTTATAATTTATATATTTAATTTATATATATATATAAAATATTTAAAATGCTTTATAAATCTTTGATTTGACTTTGATTAAAACGTACATTTTCATATTGACTAACAATACAATGCAATAAAAAAGCACAAACATCAAAGACATTGAAAATTTATTCAGGAACATAGAAGAGGAAACCCTGCAAAAATTATTTTCTTACTCATTAATTTTATCTTGTTTTCTTGAACAAATATCTAAACATTGTGGGGTCAGAAAAATCAACTGAATTCAAAGGGGAAACGCTATTTGTTCTTGTTTTAAGCAAAACTCACTTCATCTTAATCAGCTTGTCAGAAAACAGTCCCCTCTTCATTTTGCATCTACAGTAAATGTATTTTCATTTAAGAATGTTTAGATATTTGTGCCGGAAAACAAGACAAATACTGAGTAAAAACAACAATAGTTATAAGCACAGTTTCTCTTTCTTTCTCTAAAAGATTGTGTTGTCATTTCAGGACGCAGGAACAGAAAAGAGCGTTTTTCCACTGCCTGAACCTCAGGATCTCTTCCACGCCGCTCAGGTCAAGTTTGAAGATCTCGCTAAAGATCTGCGCAAGTTAAAGAAGGAGCTGACAGGTATGAATCTCATTCGTTTTACTGTTTTTTATTTTTTTATTTTATGTTATTATAATTGGACAGTAAAATAAGAAGGTTTTTACTAGAGAGCTTCACAGAGTTATTCAAGTTCATTTGCAGATTCGTTCTGTGACTCTTCTTAGGTTACTTTGTCAATATGTGGCACAAAGTGAGTCACTGAATCATTTGTTTGAACATATTATTTAAAAAATAGTCAAGTGGAATAAGAGCTTCATTCTAGTGACTCTTGAATCTCTTTACTAAACAGTTGTTCAGATTGGTTCAGTGCCTCTTCTCAGGTTATTTTTCAATAGGTTGCACAAAGTGAGTCAATGAATAATTTGTTCAGATGATTCATTAAAAAATACAAAATCAGTTGGAACAAAACCTTCATCCCACTGACTCTTTTGAATTTCTTTACTAAACAGAGTTGTTTAGTTTGATTCACAGATTGGTTCAGTGACTGTTCTCAGGTTAGTTTGTCAATATGTGGCGCAAAGTGAGTCACTGAATCATTTGTTTGAACAAATTATTTAAAAAATACAGAGTCGACTGGATCGTAGTGACTCTTGAATCTCTTCACTAAACAGAGTTGTTTAGATTGATTCACAGATTGGTTCAGTGACTCTTCTCAGGTTATTTTTCAATACGTTGCGCAAAGTGAATCAATGAATCATTTGTTCAAATGAATCATTAAAAAATACAAAATCGTATAGTTTGTCAATTTATTTTGTCAATATATGGCGCAAAGTGAGTCACTGAATCATTTGTTTGAACAAATTATTAAAAAAATACAAACTCAACTGGAACAAAAGCTTCATCCCAGTAACTCTTCTGAATCTCTTCACTAAACAGCGTTGTTCAAATTGATTCACAGATTGGTTCAGTGACTCTTCTCAGGTTAGTTTGTCAACATATGGCACAAAGTGAATCACTGAATCATTTGTTCAAATGTTTCATTAAAAAATAGAAAATTGATTGGAACAAAAGGTTCATCCCAGTAACTCTTTTGAATCTCTTCATAGAGTTGTTCAGACTCTGTGACTCTGTGATTCAGTGACTCTTCTCAGGTTAGTTTGTCAATATATGGCACAAAGTGAGTCAGTGAATCATTTGTTCAAATGATTCATTAAAAAATACAAACTCGACTGGAAGAAAAGCTCCATCCTACTGACACTTCTGAATCTCTTCACTAAACAGAGTTGTTCAGATTGATTCAGTGACTCTTCTCAGGTTATTTGTTAGTAGATGATGTAAAGTGAGTCACTGAATCATTTGTTCAAATGAATTATTAAAAAAAATACAGTGTAAACCTGAATTTCACCCAGAAGAGGTGCATAAAAATTGCAAATTACTGCGTAATTTTTAGTGAGGGAACGAAAGTTTGCACATTTAATTTATTCAGATTGTTTTACATTTATGTTGTTTTGTAAGAAATAAATATGTAGGTTTCATAAATTTGGACTGTTTTTGAGTTAACTATGAGTTATAAATCCAAAGGGAATTTAATTTAATTCATTCCAATGGGGTTAATAATGATCATTTTTTGATTATATGGTCTTAATAATTCCATACAATAATATTTCAAATACAAAATAAGGGGTAAATGCAGTAATAGCTGATTTTGAATGCATTATGAGGGTTAAGCATCATGATGCAAAGCAGTAGGAATGAGTGAACTGATCTTGTTCATCAATTAACATGCAGTTAAAAGCAATTTCTTTTCATTTTACACTGGAAGAAGCACTTTTACCGTAGCTTGTACTCCGCTGTGCTCCGGGCCGCCGCAGGGGTCAAAGGTCACGTGCCCCCCCAGCCCCCGGTGTCTGCAATTATTTAAATCAGCCAATAATATGGCATATGAAAGCAATTAGATATGCTCTCTCCTCATTCCCCTCCATTTGAGAATCGCTGTTAAAAACTCTGATCCTCAGTGACCCGGGGGAAAAATACAAACGGGCTACAAAACCACTGCCGCCCCACCTCGAGCTGTCTGTCACTCATTTATTAGCACGCAAACGCAAGACAATAAATACAGAATAAGGGCCTTAGCATTTGATCCACACCACAACAAAAAAGCCTTAAACGCGAGTCCTCGGGCGCTGGCACCAGATCGCACCTACGACGGCAGCAGACAGGGATAAATATTTATGCCGTGCCATCATAAAGAGCTGCAAGTGTTCCTAATTATTCCTGCAGTCATTTCTGTTTAAAGTGAGAGTGCAGAGGAAGTCGAGGCGGTGAGGAAAGTCACACCGAGAGTTCCTGGACGGAGATTTGAGGTCTGTGCATCTGACGTACACGTGTGAGACGTAGACACGACCGAGCCTTTGATATTCCTCACCGCTGATGAATCGATGGATTCACTCAGTGAATCTGCAAAAAATCAACCATTTTACTCTCATAAATAAAAAGGCAGAAGACAAAGATTCAGCTGATGAATCTGAAAACTCTCAAACTCTGTCTCAGATGTTTCTTGAAAACAATTCAAGAGAAATAAAAACATACATTTTTAGTCAGCTACATTGGAGCTGTACAATTAATATCAATTATTAATAGCTCAAATCATTTGACCTTTGATGAGAAATGTAATGTTGTAGGGTCAGATGATTTCTATTATGCAGAAAACATGCACAGTATTAACTACAACACCAAAATAAAACTTGAAGAAGTTATAATAGAAATAATAGAAATATATTGCTGTTGTAGAGTTGAAAGTACTAATAATAATAATTTTTAGTGAAATTGTTTAAAATACTAAATGGAACATATACATATATATATATATATATATATATAAAATGTTTATTTCGTTTTTTATTTTATTATTATTATTATTTTTTAGGAATATCACACAATTTTTCTCATTTCTCATCTTTTCCATTTGATTGCATATGACATAAAGATTAATTAAATTCTTAAAGTTTTATACATTAAATTAAAGCCATTTTTGCTAGTACATTTATATTAGATCATAAAACACAGAATCCAGAAAAATTAAAACAAAGAATTAAAAAAAAAAAATAGAACACATTTTATTGTTAAAATTTTAATAAATTGTTAATATGTTATGAATTTAATTCATAAATGATTTACTGATTATTTAAGTTGAATTAAATCATTAAAATGGATTAAAGAATAAAGTAAAAACTTTAAGGAGAGAAAAAATAAAACTGAATTCATAGGGCCCTAATATTTAGATTTCTAACCAAAAAAAATTTACTCAGTTATTAATTTGTTTTAAAAAAATTGCTTAAAGGTTTAACTTAATTAAATTAAATGTACATAATTTTGATCATTAAAATTTTATTAGACCATTAAAATGGACTCCACAATTAAAAAAAAAAAAAAAAAAAATTTTGGAAAAAAAAAAAAAAAAACTTTTGGAAAAAAAAATAATTTAATAAGGCCCTAATATTAATATTTCAGTCTTTAAAATTTGTATAAATTCAGTATTAATTATACATCCGTTTTGATCTTTAAAATTGAATTAAACCATTAAAATGGACTCCACACAATTGGGAAAAAAAGTCAATTAATTACCACCCTTTTGATCATTAAATTTGATTTTATTACATTTAATTGAACTCCACACAATAAAAAAAAAACCCAGAATAATATTGATATTTCATGCTTTAAAGCTTTTTTTCATGCTTTCATGCTTTTATTTAAAAAATGTGTTAATTCAGTTTATTATGCCTCCTTTATGATTATTATTCAGTTCAACTATTAAGATGGATTTTTCTTTAAAAAATGGAAACCACATAATTTTGGGGAAAAAATGAAATGGAATTTGACAAAAAATACAACATGTTTTAAAGGGCCCTAATATTGAGATTTTATTAAAGTTAAATTTTTCACAGACGAATCATCTTGGAAACAGCAAACATTTTCAATTGTTCTTCATTTAAATCCAGACATTGCAGTGTAAGATGGGACGTTATCAGAGACAGTAGGTGGACGGACGTCCAGCTCGTCTCGTGTGTATTGGAGGGTTAGCGTTTGCTGATTTTACACCCGCGGTGTGTGACACGGCCGGGCGGAGGGGTCGCGACACGGGGTCAGTCTCAGGGGCCGCTTACACGTCTGAACTATGAGAGCAGAGCGAGACAGAGACGCCCTGAGACAACCTGACTGCCCCGCTGCCCTCCGCGCCGCTCTCTTCAACTTTTACCAGAAATCCGATCTCCGTTTCAGCTCCTTTGCTCTCTTCAGGGTTAAAAGGGTTTCATACCTACAGTCTCTCTCCAGCTCACCCTGATGCTGCGCGTGCACTCACTTCACTTTACCTGATCTTCAGATTGTTTTAGAAAGTCTCTCCTGCTCACCAAAGTCTAAATCTAAAAGCCAAAGTAACATTAATAGCTCAAACTGAAGTGTCAGTGTGTCTGCATTAATCACGGCCGGAGAGGAACATGAACCTGTGTGCCGCCTGAATCCAGACGCGGGTCAGACGCCGTTCTTTTGATTAAGCCGCTGGTGGGGCGTGTAATTTCCCTGGGAAGCGCGACCGCGATTCCGAAAACAAAACCCCACTAACCGTTTCGTGCACGAAGGACACGGGAATATCCAGGCAACTTTGGGCAAAATAATGAAAACACAAAAGAGACCAAAAAAAAACTTCAGAGACGGAAAGCACAGCTGTTTTTCTTACATTTTAATGACAAGAGACAAACATCATCGCATGAGTAATGGTTATCAAAGAATAACAGCTCTGGACTGGCCGTTATTGAGCGTTTCCAGATGAAGCGCTCTCGGTCGCGTCTCTTCGGGGCTCGGGTACGAGCGATAAGTGTGTGTTTGTGCGGCTTTTGCGTCTCATTTACTCACACGTCTGAGCTCCAAACAGCGCAGTGTCAGTCTGTGAATATCTTTAGGTCTGGAGGATTTGATGACCAGCTGTCTGCGTTCTAGAAGCTCCAAAAGATACAAAAAAAACTTCTTTAAACAGTCAAAAAGTCCAGTTTTTAATGCATTAAGAACGTTAGAGGAACATTCCATACTGTCAGTTTAAAAAATGATACATTTAATATTTAAATCACCTGTTTTATATATTTAATGAATGTTTCCTTTTAGTTATATGTGTGTTACATGAACGTTCCATTTCAATGTTTTAAAAACATTATGAGAATGTTACATTTGAATATTCTCACAAATGTTAAAAACAACCAATGTTGTTTCATGGTTATATAAATGTTAGAGGAACATTCCTTTCTATCATTTTGAAAATGTTAACTTCATCTGAGACTAAAGTTTAAAGTGTATCTCCTCCTAGACAATTAAAGCTACAACCACCAAACTCAGCCCAGACCTTCAGACTGGTCTGACTCAGGTTGCAATATCTTGACTATCAAAACCACCAAAAACCCCATAGACTTTCATTGAGGGGGTGAAAACGTTTATAGAAAGACCTATGGTGTGTTTATGCTGTTTATTGCTGTAGCAAAGCTTAACAACTCCCTACTGAAAAAACAGCAAAACCAGCCTAAGATTAAAGTGGTTTAAAGTGGTTTTGGCCACTTTTTAGTTTGTCACACTGGTCTTAGCTGGTCAAGCTGTGAGACCTGCTAAAATACCAAACAACCTTAAACCATCTAAGACTAGACAACCAGCCTAGGCTGGTTTTAGCTGTTTTAAACATGCTAATTATGCTAGCAACATTCTAGTAACTTGCTAATCAGGCTAGAATCATGCTAGTAACATGCTAATCATGCAAGCAACCTGCTAGTAACTTGTTAATTATGCTAGCAACACGCTAGTAACTTGGTAATTATGCTAGAAACATGCTACCAACATGCTAGTAACTTGCTAATCATGTTAGAAACATGTTAGCAACATGCTAGTAACTTGCTAATTATACTAGAAACATGCTAGTAGCTTGCTAATCAGGCTAGAAACATGCTTGTAACATGCTAATCATGCAAGCAACCTGCTAGTAATATGCTAATCATGTTAACAACATGATAGTAACATCCTAATTATGCTAGAAACATGCTAGCAACGTGCTAGTAACTTGTTAATTATGCTAGCAACACGCTAGTAACTTGGTAATTATGCTAGAAACATGCTACCAACATGTTAGTAACTTGCTAATCATGTTAGAAACATGCTAGTAACTTGCTAATTATACTAAACATGCTAGTAGCTTGTTAATCAGGCTAGAAACATGCTTGTAACATGCTAATCATGCAAGCAACCCCAAGTAACTTGCTAATTATGCTAGAAACATGCTTTTAACAACATGATAGTAAATATCCCACTATGCTAGAAACATGCTAGCAACATGCTAGTAACTTGTTAATTATGCTAGAACATTCTAGTAACTTGCTAATCATGTTAGAATCATGTTAGCAACATGCTAGTAACGTGCTGATCAGTCTAGAATCATGCTAGTAACATGCTAATCATGCAAGCAACCTGCCAGTAACTTGCTAATCAGGCTAGAAACATGCTTGTAACATGCTAATCATGCTAACAACACACTAGTAACTTGGTAATTATGCTAGAAACATGCTACCAACATGCTAGTAACTTGCTAATCATGTTAGAAACATGCTAGCAACTTGCTAATCATGCTTATCTGGCTAACAACATGATAGTAACCTACTAATCATGCTAGAGACATAATAGTAACTTGTTAATCATGGTTACATCACGTTAGTAACTTGCTAATCATGTTAGAATCATGTTAGCAACATGCTAGTAACTTGCTAATTATACTAGAAACATGCTAGTAGCTTGCTAATCAGGCTAGAAACATGCTTGTAACATGCTAATCATGCTAACAACAAGCTAGTAACTTGTTAATTATGTTAGAAACATGCTACCAACATGCTAGCAACTTGCTAATCATGCTTATCTGGCTAACAACATGATAGTAACCTACTAATCATGCTAGAAACATAATAGTAACTTGTTAATCATGCTAACAACATGATAGTAACCTACTAATCATGCTAGAGACATAATAGTAACTTGTTAATCATGGTTACATCACGTTAGTAACTTGCTAATCATGTTAGAATCATGTTAGCAACATGCTAGTAACTTGCTAATTATACTAGAAACATGCTAGTAGCTTGCTAATCAGGCTAGAAACATGCTTGTAACATGCTAATCATGCTAACAACAAGCTAGTAACTTGTTAATTATGTTAGAAACATGCTACCAACATGCTAGCAACTTGCTAATCATGCTTATCTGGCTAACAACATGATAGTAACCTACTAATCATGCTAGAAACATAATAGTAACTTGTTAATCATGCTAACAACATGCTAGTAACCAGCCTGAGTATCCTAGCAACCTCACAGCAACACCATAGCAACCTCCCTGGGTACCCTAGCAACCACATAGTAACACCCTAGCAACCACTCGGGTACCATAGCAACCGCATAGCTATGTTAGTAGACTGTATTGCCTTCAAAACATTCAGACTTTTAAACTGAAGACCAACTTTTAAAACTTTTTTTGGCAAATTTTCTGGCAAGGCTTTTTCAAGCCAACTTTGTCTACAAACTGTACGATCTAGTTAGATTTGAATGATCTCTTTTAAAATGTTTTGAAAACATTCTGTGAATGTTCTGTGTTAGCTGATCCTTTTCATGAGTAAAGGATATTTTAAGAATAATCAAAAAAACTTTTTCTCCGAAGATCTAATTCATCAGTTATGAATAATATTCCAAGAAAGTTGTTCTAAGAACGTTTTCTATTAGCAATTATCAGAAACAAACAACATCATTGGATGTTCCATGAACTTTACTCTCACAGTGTTTTCTGCTAACATTACAAAAACATTGAGCAAACATTAACAGTATGAGAGCATTCTTACGAGGATTTTTTATCAAGTGTTAATTATAATAATGCTCCACGAACATGTTTTGTCTTAACATTTACATAAGCTTTGAAAGCGTTATGGGAATGTCTCCTGTGAGCTGGGCAATAATTTTGTAAGTGGCGCATCAATGGAGGCCATATGCCACGAGCGGAGACAATAGAAGCATTCCTCGCATCCTCCGCTGCTACCAATGATGAAAGAGAGAATTAACCAAAACCATGCTCGTACACGCATACAAACTCCGGCTCACAGGGCTTTAGACGTCATGTTTTGGAAAACCTTTCGGGAGACAAGACGTTTGTCTGGCGAGACGGCCCGGAGTTATTTATATAGCATGCAGTGGATCATTTCCATCGGAGCAAAGCCGAAGCATTTCAGTAGATAATCCGCAATTATATACAACCTCAGAGCGCTGTCAGAGCCGTATAAATCCCCGCCGTTACCCGTCTGACTGGCCAAGGCCGACGCGTCCAGATAAATCAGCTCTCGCGGTTCCACAGTTTAGTTGTTCAAAACGATGGAAGACTCGGGACTGGAATTGAAGCTCAATATTCAGTCCTGTTTTAGTCTGGACTGATGAAGAATGTCATGAGTGATGCCGCGGTCCCTCAGTAGATGGTCTGTTTATTTTCAGTTTATTATTATTTATTGATTTATTTATTTTTTTGGCGCCCAGGCGTGTTACATCATAATCTGATGTCATTATTTCCATCGTTTGGTTCCCCTCGTCTCTCCTTTGAGTAGCCAATAATCGATATTTATATTTCAAATAACTCATTTTTGTGAAGGCTGAACTTAAACACTGGCAAACAGTGTTGGGCGGGACTTGGATCCGTTAATCAGATGCTGATTGGATGGAGGCGGATCTAAATGTGTCCTTAGAAGAAAGAGGCGGAGTTTTATTATTTGAAACAAAATAAATGTCAACTGAAACAGAAAAAAAAAACACAAAATTACTGAAACTTATAAAATATAAAACTAAAATCTAATTCAACATTTTAACAAAAGTAAAATAATCAATCATACAAAATAACATTAATATATGCAAATGAATCAAAAAATATTTGTAATTTTAATTTTAAAAACAACAAAATTACTAAAAGTACTAAAAAAATTACTAAAACTTGTATATGTATATATAATTTCAGCTAGTTCAGTTTTAATATAGCTTGAAGTACTAAAATAACTAAAACAAAAAAAAAATACTAATAATAAAAAAATAAAACTATGGGTGACACAAAAAACTGTACTAAAACTTGATATTAAAGTGACAACTAAAACATTAATACAAAAAAAAATAAATATTACATTAATATATGCAAATTAATAAAAATATATTTTACATTTTAATTTTAACCAGAAATACAACAATATCTGAATGTGTTCTTTTTGGTGGAGTTTAGGAGGATTAATATTTTATTATTTGAAACAAAATAAATGTTAACTGAAAAAGAAAAAAACACAACAAAATTACTAAAACTTGATATTAAAGTGAAAACTGAAAATATAAAAATAAAATCTAATTCAACATTTTAACAAAAATAAAATAATCAATCGTACAAAATAATAAATGCAAACTAATCAATAAATATATTTTTAATTTTAATTGTAAAAACTACAAAATACAACTAAATTACTAAAACTTTAAAGTAAAAAACAGAACATATGGATTTCAAATCTGATTTCAAATATTGAACTATATATATATATATCAGTTTTAATATAGCTTGAAGTACTAAAATAACTAAAACTAAAAAGAATAGTAGTAGTAATAATAATAATAATAATAAAAACTATGGTCAACAAAAATGCAACCAAAATAAATGCAACACAATTACTAAAACTTGATATTAAAGTGAAAACTGAAAATATATAAATAAAATGGAATTCAACATATTAACAAAAATAAAATAAACATTAATTTAAAAAATTACATTAATTATTACATTATATTATTTTTTAAACTTTTATTTTAACTAAAAATACAACAACACTACAAAAATACAACAAAATTACTAAAACCTTAAAGTAAAAAACTGAAAATATAGAATTTAAAATATTAAACAAAACATATATATACATAGCTAGTTCAGTTTTAATATAGCGTGAAATACTAAAATAACAAACTAAAAAAAACTAATAATAAATACATATTTATTATTAGTTTTTTTTTTTGTTTTAGTTATTTTAGTACTATATATATATATACACACAATTATTTATTTATTTATTTTTGTCCTAGAGTTAAGACAGAGTTAAGTAAAGACATGATGTAAAGATAAATCATATTTGAACTTTCAGACTGTTGTTCTTGAGAACAATTCAATCCCATTTTTGTTAAAGTATGAGGTAAACATGAAATCAAAGCTTTATAAAAATCCAAAATATAGCTGCTGCAATGATAAACACATGCAGGTATTTATTAGATTCATTAATGCTAAACATATCCACACACACATGCCGCATGTACATGTTTGGAGGGCAGAGAACGGAGCTGCTGACTGATTTCTTTGAGTTTGTGTGAACGCAGTTGTTTGGCAGCACAACAAAGACTCTGAGCACAAACAACACAAACGAACAGCGGGTCAAACTACATCCACATCTGTGCTGAGACAGAGACAGAGCTGAGCTGATGGGATCCGTTAAACGCGTGTGATGCTCTTACATATCTGCGAGTCGTCACATGACAATTACAGCTCAGCTGATTGGCTCAAAGATGCAAAGCCTGCGGTTCGTCACTGAGATGATGCTTCAGTATCAGAAAGATATCAAACTCACCGTCATCATAATGAGCCGCATACTCTCAAATCATTAGGAAAACTCATAAACGAGCTCTCATGTTTGACACCAGAACAGTCGGTCCGGTAATCAAAAGCATTCTTGCTCTGGTTCGGTTGAATGCGCTCCAAACGCGTCTTTGATGCTCATCTGTTTGAGATGAGATTCACACACCTCTTCCTCATGTTTCTCGTTTAACTCGTTTATGAATGTGCTGGTAACGTGATACGCGCAAGTCACCTGCGCTTCATTAATTCACCGCCTTACTGCTTCATTCAGCAGCCCATCAGTGCATAGAATCATACATCAGCTGCTCATTTTTATGCCAAGTTGAATTAAAAAAGACGTCTTTTGTTAAAAGAAATCAAAATGTGCTCACCCTCAGGCCATTCAAGATTAGGATGAGTTTGTTTGTTCATCAGATTTGTAGAAATGTGTCATTCCATCACTGTCTCACCAATGGATCCTCTGCAGTGAATGGGTGCCGTCAGAATAAGAACCTGGAAAATAGGCAGCTCGAAATCTGCCTGAAGTCGCACGCACGCAGAAACGACAAATAATTACTATTAGATGAACAACGGACAATTAAAACATCTCACAATACAGCAGGGTTATCATTGTTAACTAAACTAAACTATAAAATAAAACCAAATCTAATAAAAAACAAAACCAAACATCAGAATGACTAAATTAACTAAAATGAAAATGGAAAATATAAAAATAATAAATAATTTAAAATAACTATATAGACATATTAAAAAAAAAAAAAAAAAAACTAAATATAATAAAAATGACAAAAACAAATAAAATGACAAAAACTTTACCTAAAATAAAAATGCAAAATATAAAAAAAATTAATAAAAACTATACAGACATTTTAAAAATCTAATAAAAAACAACTAATGTACTAAATCTTTAAATAAAATTACAACAAAATAGAAAATATAAAAATTAAAATTAATAATAATTAAATATTAATAAAAACTATATATATATATAGTTTTTATTAACATTTAGTTTTAGTATTTTTTTATTTTTATTTCATTATATATCTATATCTATCTCTATCTATCTATCTATCTATATATATATATATATATATAGTAAAATTAAAAAAATACTAAAACTTAGTTAAAATGAATACAAAAAATATGTAAAATTAAAAACTAATTTAAAAAAATTAACAAAAACTATTATGGTAGATCAATGACAATGAAACACTGTAAACAAATACACATGTCAGAGAGTGAATGGGTGCCGTCAGAATGAGAGTCCAAACAGCTGATAAAAACATCACAATAATCCACAAGTAATCCACACCACTCCAGTCCATCAGTTAACATCTTGAGAAGACAAAGGCTAAAAAAAAAAATCCATCAAGACATTTTAACTAAAATACATTAAGTCCATAATCCACAAAAACTGGTCTGATCTGAATCAGGAGAGAAATCTGCACAGATCAAGCACCGTTTACAAGCCAATTGGATTTTGATGTGAGAGACAACAGCAGATTGAATTTATCACTCTGATTTTGACGGCACCCATTCACTATAGAGGATCCATTGGTGAGCAAGTGATGCAACGAGTGTAGCTAAATCACAAATTAGACAATAGCCTTTTAAATTTCTATGTGACTAATCAAAAGTAAGTAATGAGTGTCTTTTGCTATTAAATGTCATCTTTTCAGATGATTACAAACTTCAGATGATACAAGATTAGGATGAGTTTGTTCATCAGATTTGGAGAAATGTGTCATTTCATCACTGTCTCACCAATGGATATGAATGGGTGCCGTCAGAATGAGAGTCCAAACAGCTGATAAAAACATCACAATAATCCACAAGTAATCCACACCACTCCAGTCCATCAGTTCACATCTTGAGAAGACAAAAGATTTACAGTTTAGAGCTGTTTTTGGACTGCTTTGTCTTGTAAACAGTGCTTGATCTGTGCAGATTTCTCTCCTGATTCAGACCAGGCCACTTTTTCACTGGTGGAAGTGTTATTATGAATTATGGACTCAATGTGTTTTAGTTAAAAACATCATAATGATGGATTTGTTTCAGCTTTTGTCTTCTCAAGATGTGAACTGATGGACTGGAGTGGTGTGGATTACTTGTGGATTATTGTGATGTTTTTATCAGGATTCTGACGGCACCCATTCACATCCATTGGTGAGACAAAGCTGAAACAAATCCAGTGGTCCGGTCTGAATCAGGAGAGAAATCTGCACAGATCAAGCACTGCCAAAACAGCTTTAAACTTTGATACTTTTGTCTTCTCAAGATGTGAACTGATGGACTGGAGTGGTGTGGATTACTTGTGGATTATTGTGATGTTTTTATCAGCTGTTTGGACTCTCATTCTGACGGCACCCATTCACTGACGTGTATTTGTTTTAGTAGGTCGTATGCAGTGAATAACCAGTCAGTATTTGTGATTCTTCATGTGTTTTCCTGCAGCGTGTGTAAAGGAGGTTGAGCAGGTGTGTGAAAACTCATCTGAGGAACATCTACAGCCCTTCAAGGACAAGATGGAGACCTTCGTCAACACAGGTGAGTCATAGAAACATCATCATTGTGCTTTCATTCTGTACATGATAGCTTCACCTGTGACAGAAATAAAGCAACATGGAGCAAACACATCCAGAATAAATGGATGAGGATCAGGTCGCTCCCAAATGTTCTGCGTGAATTTAGTGGTGCTGTAAACTTTGACTGGGTTCCTCATAAAAACCAGCGGGACTAGATAGAGATCAGACTGTAAGACCAGACGTGATCGAACTGTATTTTGGTCATCTGTATCATCAGTGGGAGAACTGATCACATTTCTCACATCTCACATTTTTTTTCCAAAATTGAAATAAAGAATTATTTAAGTACAAATTACATTTGTCATAAAGAAAATGAAGCCTGTAATTTGGACCGTTGGGACTTTTTGCACATTTGCATGAGAGTTAAGCACATTCATATTACTGTAATGTCTCTTTAATGGTGATTCTCACTAGACGCTAATTTCCTTAATGCAACCATTTAATACTGATTACTGTAACTCAGCATATATTAAAGACAGTAATGCTTGTCATATTTTCTCCTTTAACCCTTTAACTGTCACCCCATTTTTGAACATAGATGTGAAAGTGCACTATCCAAACCTAAATTGTTATAATTCATGAGCAAATATATATTCTACAATTATTTTGAAGTACCATTTCTGGTAATGCAATGTCAGATTTTAAAATGGGTTTCAAAAGATGAATTTTGAGGTTTTAAACATTCAGTTGATATATAATTTATGATCATTTCTAAAACGTGATAGCAAAAAAAGCAACGAAAGGTCAGAACTTATGTTATGATGGAGATTTTTGAGGTGCACGCTTGTCATAAATGATTCTAATTCTGTTCCTACATAATTTGTAACAATAAACAGTGGTAAAATATCTATTTAGGAGTCTTAGACCTTTCCAAAGATATATAGTTTGTCATGATTAGATTAGGATTTAATTGTAATATAGTGAAGTAAACTCTGAGGGGACGGGTGACGGTAAGAAAAGGTTAAATCAGGGGTTTTCAGTCCTTTAAATGCCACAGACCCACAAATATGATCATCCTCACTGAAAGAATCATATCATAAAATTCATAAGGCATCGATACAGTTTTTTGTATAAAGTCCCAACTGATGAAAAATTAATATTATAAATTTCTATTATTTTTAGAATTGTTTTTATCAGGTTACATTATTCTATTCTACTCTGTTGTACTAGTTTATTATTTATTTTATTATATTTATTTGTATCACATTTTTATTTATTAATTAATTTTTTAATCTTTTATTTACTTGCTTGCAAATTTATTTATTTTATATTATGTATTTATTTTATTTTATTTAAATTTTGTCTTATTATATATTTTATTTTTTTAATAGAATTTATTATTTAATTAGTAATATGTGACCCTGGAGCACAAAACCAGTCATAGGTAGCATGGATATATTTGTAGCAATAGCCAAAAATACATTGTATGGGTCAAAATTATCAATTTTTCTTTTAAGCTAAAAATCATTAGGATATTAAGTAAAGATCATGTTCCATGAAGATATTTTGTAAATTTCCTACCGTAAATATATCAATACTTAATTTTTGATTAGTAATATGCATTGCTAAGAACTTCATTTGAACAACTTTAAAGGTGATTTTCTCAATATTTAGATTTTTTGCACCTCAAATACCAGATTTTCAAACAGTTGTATCTTGGGCCAAAAAGTGTCCTATCCTAACAAACCATACATCAATGGAAGACTTATTTATTTAACAAAAATTGACCCGTATGACTGGTTTTGACATGGTCACATATATATGTATTTATACTTAGTAATTTATGTTTTTGTTATTCAACAATTATTTTTAAATAATTATTTAATATTTATTTACACATTTTTGTAGATTGTTTTTCCAAAGCTTTTCCAGGGATTAATGCTCCCTTGCTGCCCCCTAAATAGTAAAAGGTGTGATATATGTGCTAAACATGTTTGTGACAGGTTGTGTTATTATTTTAATGTTTTCTGTGATCATTATTGCTTCTGATTATCAGCTTGAGCGTGAGAAAGCGCCGCAGTTCGAGGAGGGTTAATATCATTATACGTGTGGTTTACGGCGGCTATCGGTGCGACGTGTCGCTCGCGGCGGCACTTCATAATGAAGCCGAATCTGAGGCTCTTTCCAGAGCGCTGCGGCGCGGAGGCCGCTCAGAGCCGCGAGTCGCTTTTAAAAGCTGAATTTATTGTCCCGCTCAGCGTGCAGGTCCCATAACTTTCTAGTTAGCCACTACTGGTTTCATGTTTACAGACGGAGCTGAGGAGAAAATTCACACATCGCGCTCGACACGCACAAACAGCAGAGGGAGACCGCAGGCGCCAGTCCACCCCTGCTGAGACCAACGCCATTGGTCACGGCTCGCCCGCGCGGCCCGCTACACCGCGCACCCCCTTCCCTTCATTAGCCACACACACACACGGAGCGCTGTTCACACTCGCCCCCACCAGAGACCCCCAACGCTCGCCTTTGAACAGTTTTGGGCGACTTCCCCCTCTTAAATCTCGGGAGTGGGAAAGGTCCCCCATCACAGTAAAAAAAAGGGATGAATCTGGAAAATGCAATAAATCTGAGATCATAGGCGCGCTCTGGCCTGAGATAAATTCTTGCACCTCGGCCGGGCCGCCGCACACATCTGCCTTGCATTTAGTCACTTTTACATGGAGCAGCTCCACGGGAGCCACTCGACATCACACACACGCGCGCGCTCGCGTCCACACAAACACACTCGCTGAGAGGAAAACACATCAACACAAGCACTTTAACATCCCTGTTGCTTCTGGAGAGCTTCTGTTTCTCACAAGTTACTCCTTAAATATAAAAAACTTCTATAAAGTCACTTCTGCTATGATGCAAATGTGCTCAGATTTGTGACCATGGACCATAAAATCAGTCATAAAGGTCAATTTTTTAAAATTGATTCATAGGAGAATATTTGGACAAGATGCAACTATTTTCCTGAGGGTGTAAAAAGATCAAATATTGAGAAAATCACCTTTAAAGTTGTCCAAATGAAGTTCTTAGCAATGCATATTACTAATCAAAAATGAACTTCTGATATATTTATGGTAGGAAATTTGCAAAATATCTTCATGGAACATGATCTTTACTTAATATCCTAATGATTTTTAGCATTAAAAAAAAATCAATCTTTTTGACCCATGCAATGTATTTTTGGCTATTGCTACAAATATACCCGTGATACCGTGGTTTTATGTTCCAGGTTCACATTTGAGTTTGCAATCAAAAGTTCTCAATATGAATTTTAGTCTTCTGGAAAAGAACAATATTTGACAATATAAGACCTAAATCTGAATCACAAAATCTCTCACAAACATGTCTAGCACATCTGTCACCCCTGAATATGTACAATATGAGTATTGTACTTAATATGTATTATTTCAGTGTGAAATAAATTATGATATATTATTTAGGTCCGCAGCAGAGATTTAGGGGGGTCCATGGAAATGTTTAGAGAAAAACAGCTTGGAAATGAATAGATAATAAAAATAAGCTTATAATAAAGTTTTCATTATTTGATCATTATTTTATAATAATTATTGCAATAATGAAAACATTAATAGTACAATTTAAATAAACTGTAAATCTAAATAAATATTACTAATCTAATACTACATTAAATAAGTTAAATAATTAATAAATAATTTTAAAAAATGATACAAATATTAAATAGATAAAATAATTTGATTTCAAATAAAAAAGTAAATGAGTAGAATAATACTGAAACTTTATAAAAACATTTTTCTTCCCAAATAATAGACATCTGTGTAGCTATAGTGAGTCATTCGGGTCTGTTTTTGTTTTAGGAGAAACATCTATTCTAACAAGATACAGTTCATGTGAAATATTTGAATTCATATTGAGATAATTGATTTTTAATGTGAGACTTTAGGTGTCTTTGCACATCTGAGCACAGTTTGAGTGTTATTTTAGTATCAATTTTGTATATTTATTATAGTTTTTGGAAATTGAAAATATTTAGAATTAGATTTTATTTTTTATTTTTATGTTTTTTTTAATGTTTTTTTTTTTTTTAAGTTTTAGGTAATTAATCAAATTTAAAAATAAGAAATGTTGATGAAAGCTGAAATAGAATAATTTTAAATTGTCTATAATATATTATTACTATTTATACATTTTATTTCAGTTATCATTTATTGTAGGTTACTGTGTTTATTTTCTCAGGAGAAACATCATGAGAAGCAGAAACAAAACTCTCAGCTTGATCTCATTGAAAGGATAATTGAGAAGTTGTGATGATCTGATGTCCAGCTCTTTTCTCTGTTGTTGATGTTGTTGTGTTTTCATTCGCAGCGCAATCAGAGTACGAGACTGAAGACGAGCGGCTGCAGGCGGCACAGAAGAGGTAAGAAACACCAGCAGATGATGCTGATGTGAATGTGAGACTCTTGTGTGATGAGGACACTCACACCTGCTCTTCCTTCAGCCGTCAGTGTCACCTGATAAGAAACCTACATAGACAGCACCATTACTAATGTGACCTCGATTTGAAGTGCATTTTGCATTAAAAACAGATATGGGTGCATTTTTAATTAGATTAACTAATACTTTAAAAACAGTGTAATATTATTAGAATTTTAAATAACTGTTTTCTTTAAGAATATTTGTTAACGTAATTTATATTATTGATCAAAACTGGATTTTCAGCATCAGTGTCACATGATGCTTCAGAAATCATTCTAATATGTTCATTTGCTGCTCAAGAAACATTTCTGATCATTAGCAATGTTGGTTTTTGTAGAATCCATCATGTATTTTATTTTTTAAGATTCACGGATGACTAGAAAGTTCAAAAGAGCAGCATTTAATTGAAATAGAAATCTTTTGTGACATTATAAAATGCACTTTTGATTGATTTTGTGTATTAATCTTACTGACCCCAAACTCCTGAACGTTTGTGTGTTTATTAATGACGTGTGGGATTGTGTTGAGTGTGAGGAGCAGGTGTCTGTGATGCCGCAGGAGCGTCTGCGTGTTATCGTCCGCTCTTATCGTGTGTTTTGGAGCGCGTCAGACTCCCAACAGTAATACTGCAAACTGTTTGTGCTGATTTATGTGCAAAGCTTCGGCTGCCAGATGCTGCACGACGGAAAATATCTGGAACTTTTCATAGAGGGGAAAAGGACAAACAAAGCATATTGATTATTTTTCCTTGTTTAGATTTGAGAGGTTTTTTGTAACCTGAAACAAAACAAAGTGAAATGAAATACACACACACACACACTCACACACACAGCAGCGGGTATAAACCGCAGATGTCGACGTGGTGGCGTTTGAAAGAGCAGAACGGACGCCACGCTTGACTCCACGTTAATGAAGGTGTTGAATTGGCCAATATTGATCAAAAGAGCCCGGCAGCTCGAGAGCCGTTTAATTTCCCTTTAATTTGGTCCTGGAGAAGCGCCGGGCGCTCGGACCGCAGGAGCAGCGGTAAGTGAGGCTTTTCCCAGAGTTCCCATGGACGCACCTCGTTAAAGTGACACGCGGGTGATGGATTCGGGCCGCGGGCGCTCCTCCGGACCTGGGTGGGCGTCCACATGTGTCCCAACCTGAGGGCCGTCACCTTTACACGCTCGTCCTCCGCGGCAAACGCGCTAAACGTGATCGGCGCTTTGATCTTACAAACCGGCTAACAGGGAACCTTCTCACAACTGTCACAGACGGGTTATGGAAATGTTAATAAAAGTGAACAAAACACTCCTAAAGTTGGAACATTGCTATAATCAATATTTGTATAATTATAATGTCATAATATTGAAAAAAACACCCTGAGATCAACATTCTTAGAATGTCCTCATGATGTTATTTGTGACCTTTAAGTAACATTCTAATTATAACTAGATAAAAAAAAAAACTAAAAGTTTGTCTTGAGAAAGCCTAACCTGAAAGCTTACAGCAGCTGTAAAAGCTTGAAGTTTAAACATTTGGATAGATTTCACTGATATTGTTGTTAACATGTTTATAACAAATTATATAGCAAATAACTAGCATGTTGCTAGCATGATTAGCAAGTAACTCGCATGTTGTTAGCATGGTTAGCATGTTAATAGCATGTTTCTAGCTTGATAAGCAAATTACTAGTATGTTGCTAGCATGATTACCAAATTAATAGCGTGTTTCTAGCATGATTACCAAATTACTAGCATGTTGCTAGCATGATTAGCAAGTTACTAGCATGATTCTAGCATGATTAGCATGTTAATAGCATGTCACTAGCATGATCACCAAGTTACTAGCATGTTACTAGCGTGTTGTTAGCATGATTAGCATTTTAATAACATGTTGCTAACATAATTACCAAATTACTAGCATGTTTTAGCATTATTAACAAGTTAATTAGCATGTTGTTAGTATGTTTCTAGCATGATTACCACATTACTAGCATGTTGCTAGCATGATTAGCAAGTTACTAGCGTGTTGTTACCAAGATTAGCAAGTTACTAACATGATTCTAGCATGATTAGCATGTTAATAGCATGTCACTAGCATGATCACCAAGTTACTAGCATGTTACTAGCGTGTTGTTAGCATGATTAGCATTTTAATAACATGTTGCTAACATAATTACCAAATTACTAGCATGTTTTAGCATTATTAACAAGTTAATTAGCATGTTGTTAGTATGTTTCTAGCATGATTACCACATTACTAGCATGTTGCTAGCATGATTAGCAAGTTACTAGCGTGTTGTTACCAAGATTAGCAAGTTACTAACATGATTCTAGCATGATTAGCATGTTAATAGCATGTCACTAGCATGATCACCAAGTCACTAGCATGTTACTAGCGTGTTGTTAGCATGATTAGCATTTTAATAACATGTTGCTAGCATGATTACCAAATTACTAGCATGTTTTAGCATAATTAACAAGTTAATTAACACGTTGTTAGTATGTTTCTAGCATGATTAGCAACTTGCTAGCATGCCGTTAACATAATTAGCAAGTCACTAGCATATTGCTAGCATGATTAGCAAGTTATTAGCATTTTGTTAGCATAATTAGCAAGTTTTTAGCGTGTTGTTAGCATGATTAGCAAATGACTACCATGTTTTTAACATGATTAGCATGTTACTAGCATGTTGTTAGCATGATTAAGAAGTTAGTACCATGTTGTTAACATGATTAGCATGTTACTACCATATTTCTTGCATGTTTATCAAGTTACTAGCATGTTGTTAGCATTATTAAGAAGTTACTAGCATGTTTCTAGCATGATTAGCATGCTACTACAATATTTCTTGCATGTTTATCAAGTTACTAGCATGTTGTTAGCATCATTAAGAAGTTACTAGCATGTTTCTAGCATGATTAGCAAGTTACTAGCCTGTTGTTAAGATGTTAGCATGATTAAGAAGTTATGACGTAGAGTTAAAACTCTAGGGCCCGGTTTCACAGACAGGGCTTAGACTAAACCAGGATTAGGCCATAGTTCAATTATGACATTTAAGTAATTTTTATAAACATGCCTTAGAAAAAACATTACTGGTGTGCATCTTGACACAAACAAAAGGACATTGCCATATTGTAAGATCCATCACTGCAAGTTTCTTTCAGTTGAAACAGCTCAGACCTACATTTTAGTCTTGGACTAGGCTTAAGCCTTGTCTGTGAAACAGAGGGTAAGAGTTAGAGCTGATCATTTAGTCTCAGAAGAAGAATTTCTTTGCCAAGCCAACTTAACTAGGAAACTGGTCATTTAAGCATATTTAGATTATTAAAATATTCAAATAACACTTTTGGGTGAAAATAAAGTTGAAATAATTGTTTTTGTAAGAAATAAACACTTAAACAGCATTTTAGAAACATTTCAAAATGTTTCCCACAATGTTTTTCTAACCTGAATTTGTGACTGTTTGTTAGTGTGTGTCTGTAATCAATCATGTTTGTTCAGTGTGATGAAGCATTATATAAGATTATATTATATGAGATGAGGAGAGATGAGCATGTCTGCGTTATCTGCATTTTATTTAAGGTTTTGACACTGAGAGCAGCAGAAATCACTGCGTTCATTTCATTCATTCCAGTTTAATGCAAATCGCACAGTATCGCCGTTCAGCGGCGCAGCAGCAGACAGCAGCTACAGCTCACACATTGACTGTATAAATCACTGACGCACTGTGACACAAGAGTGTGTGTGTGAGTGTGTGTGAGAGAGACTGTGTGTGTCAGTTTTGGTTTGCACTTTGTCTTAAAGATTAAAATTATATTCACTCTAGTAAAACAGAACATATGTGCTTGTTATTTAGTGGTTTTATTTATTTATTTTATTTTTAGAATTTGTGTGTGAAGTGATATTTTCAGGGAATTATCAGGGATTTTTCTAAAGACTAATTGACTGATAGATATTCTCAGCTGTAATATATTGATGCTCTCACGTATATTAAAGCAATTTATAATTTATAAAGTATTTAACAATCTATAATTAATAAATTATATTTTTATTTTATTTTTTATTGTCATGTTTTTACTTTAATTTTGACTTATCTGATATGTTTATTTTTATTTGGCCCTATTTTCATACATTTATTATTCTAATTATATATTATTTATTCTAATGTATTTTAAGACATTTTAATTTTAATTTAATTTTATTTTATTTTTAGTTTTTAACTGCTATATATTTGTTTGGAATTGGAATTATTTTTTCCTGGCATCAGGAGCATTTTTTCTGTATTTTATTTTCAGTTTGTGACCACTGTAATATATTTTTTTCAAGTTTTTAATTTGTTGAAGTATCTATTATTTTTTATTTTATTTTATTTTTTTATTTTTTTTATTTTTTTAACTGCTGTAATATATTTGTCCTGACATCAGGAGGTTGATGAATCGATTTAATTTAACTTAATTTTTTTTTATTTTTTTTTATTTTTTTTTTTTTTATTAAACCGCTGTGAGATATTTGTCCTGCTGTCAAGGGTTTGATGAATCTAGTATTATTTTATTTTATTTTATTTTACTGCCATCAAGAGTTTGATGAATCTAGTATTTTTATTTTATTTTATTTAATTTTTAGTTTATGAGTGCTGTAATATATCTGTCGTGCCATCAGGAGGCTGATGAATCTGTGTTTTTTGGCACTGATACGCTCCTGAGCGTTCCTGACGTGTCCGTGTTTAACGCTCCATTGAGTTTCTCCTCGGTTCATGTCATGTGTGATCTGTCACACGCGTGACCGTTAATCTCGCCGTTCCACTTGATTTGCGGCCGCTGAGCGTGATTTTCTGCCACTAACGGCACATCGTGTTTAAGTCTCTTTTCACGCTGTTTTACCCTTAATGGGGGTAAATCTTGTCATCATACGTCACAACAGCAGCCGCTACACTTGCACAGACATTCCTGATCGGATCCTCAACAAAAAAACTGCCAAAAAAATCCTGTAGGATCTTACTTTTATGCACCAGAAAACCAGACATTTTAATGTTTTAGAATATTACAAATAAACATTTAATAACATTATTTTTTGGGTAAAAATAAGGCTAAGTAGGATGTTGTAGGAAATGTTTTATAACCCAAATGTGTTACCTACAAATATGCTTGTTTCAGTGTAAAATATGTTGAATGTGGCATCTTTTGATTCTCTTGTGAGAACAGATGTCATGTTGATTGATTTTTCATATTTTTCTCATAGTTTCCAGGAAATGGTGATGTACTTCGGGCTCAAACCCAAGTCTGGAGAGAAGGAGGTTTCTCCAAACTACATCTTCATGCTGTGGTACGAGTTCTGCAATGATTTCAAGAACATCTGGAACCGAGAGAATAAAAACATTTCCAAAGAAAGGTGAGGACCATCGGTCTCACAATCACTCGCTGAGATTGAAGTTTAGAGACTGAAGCCGTGTAAATGTGCTCAACCTCAGGTCATACAAGATTAGGATGAGTTTGTTTGTTCATCAGATTTGTAGAAATGTGTCATTTCATCACTTGCTCACCAATGGATGTGAATGGGTGCCGTCAGAATGAGAGTCCAAACATCTGATAAAAACATCACAATAATCCACAAGTAATCCACACCACTCCAGTCCATCGGTGAACATCTTGAGAAAACAAAAGTGTCAAAGTTTAGAGCTGTTTTGGCGGTGCTTGATCTGTGCAGATTTCTTTCCTGATTCAGACCACTTTTTCGCTGAAGGGAAATGTTATTATGGATTATGCACAAGTATTTGTTTCAGCTTTTGTCTTCTCAAGATGTGAACTGATGGACTGGAGTGGTGTGGATTACTTGTGGATTATTGTGATGTTTTTAGCAGCTGTTCGCACTCTCATTCTGACGGCACCCATTCACATCCATTGGTGAGACAGTGATGGAATGACACATTTCTTTTGCTATTAAATGTCATCTTTTCAGATCATTAGTGATACAAGATTAGAATAAGTTTGTTTCTTTATCAGGTTTGTAGAAATGTGTCGTTTCATCACTTGCTCACCAATGGATGTGAATGGGTGCCGTCAGAATGAGAGTCCAAACAGCTGATAAAAACGTCACAATAATCCACAAGTAATCCACACCACTCCAGTCCATCAGTTCACATCTTGAGAAGACAAAAGTGTCAAAGTTTAGAGCTGTTTTGGTGGTGCTTGATCTGTGCAGATTTCTCTCCTGATTCAGACCGGACCACTAGATTCGTTTCATCTTTTGTCTTCTCAAGATGTGAACTGATGGACTGGAGTGGTGTGGATTACTTGTGGATTATTGTGATGTTTTTATCAGCTGTTTGAACTCTCATTCTGACGGCACCCATTCACATCCATTTGTGAGAAAGTGATGAAATGACACATTTCTCCAAATCTGATGAAGAAACAAACTCATCCTAACCTTGGTTGGTTTGAGGGCGTGAATATTTTCAGCTAATTGTAATTTTTGTCTGAACTGTTCGTTTAACGATCTCCCAGAACGCACTACTTTAACGGGCAGCCGTGCAAATGCAGTAAAAGCAGAGGGATGTTGTCCCTCAGTGGGACGTCCTGCTAACTGGACATCACGGGTCGAGGGCAGCGTCATAAATTCAGCTCGTACTGATTATTTGTATTTGTCCACACGATTCGTTTGGCAGGCGTTTTCAGTGAAGCTTTTACAGATCAAACCTACTGCCAATATTCAGCTCTCACTTAGAAATGCACAAAACATCTTGGTCATTAGTCACCGTTGCTCTTGTTTTTCAGTCAAGATATCCAAACATTTACTTGAGAAGCAAAAATGCCGTGTTTCAGAGAAGATATCATCTATCAGCTCAGTTTATTTTTGTTTCTCTGCTGTGTTTTCTTGTTTTAAGCATAAATCTAACAAACTTTGCTGAAGTTTAAAAACAAAAACAGCTTGTGTAAGAGGAAAAGTTGACTCAGAATGAACACAGTGACTCGAAAGTTTGACCTCCATTCACAAAAAAAACATTGTCTGCGTTCAGCAGGTGAAACCTGGAAATAAATGATGACAATTATATTTTTGCTTTAATTTGTGCTCTTTTATTTCAGACTCAAAGAAGCCCAGCAAACCGTCCAGAAAATCACAGCTGAGAAGAAAGTGGAGACCAAGAAGATCAACGCAAACAGTCTGGTGAGAAAACAGCTCATTACATTCATAACACACATGTAAAACACACGCAAAAAAATCAAACATCATCAGACAGCAGAATCTAAAGGATGAGTGTCAATTTATTTAAAACATTGTGGTATAAAATTAATGCAAAATCATTTCTGTGATTAATCGAAGCAAAGTAAATGAGCGTCACTGATTATTGACATTTTATTGGTGCTTTTTGATCATTTTTAGTTGCTTGTTTCCTTCATTTCTGCTCTTACATTCACACACAGAAAACCAAATGAAGAGTTTTATCATGTTTTTTTAATTAACCAAAAATAAGCAGAATTTCAAAAACGGTGCCTACAATCCATGCATTTTTAATGTAATGAAAAATCAGGAAAATATTTAGTGTTTTACATACATAAACTGAAAGTATGATTTTTAAATGTTTAAAACCCTGTGGTATTAAATTAATGCAAAATAATTATTTTGTGACCAATCAAAGCAAAGTAAATGAGTGTCACTGATCACTGACATTTTATTGGTGCTTTCTGAGCATTTTTGACAATTTTTAAGTGTTTTAAGTGTACATTCACATACACCGAAAATATATGCAGAGTTTTATCTTTTTTATTTTATTTAACCTAAAAAATAAAGTTAAAAATAACTTAAAAATAAAAAAATAAAACCAAATGAAGAGTTTTATCATATTTTTTTTATTTAACCTAAAAAATTTCAAAATTTCAAAAACAATGCCTACGATTCACAAATTTTAAAGTATCTATAAATCAGGAAAATATTTAATATGTTGCATAAATAAACTGAAAGTATTATGATTTTTAAATATTTAAAACATTGTGGTATAAAATTAATACAAAATAGTTTCTGTGATCAATCAAAATCAAAATAAATGTCAATGATCATTTCACACATAGTTGCATTTTGACTATTTTTACAATTCTGACCATTTTTAGGTGTTTTTCATGGTTTTTATTTTTTTGATCATTTTGGTTGAGTGTTTCCTTTATTTCTGCTCTTACATTCACACACAGAAAACCAAATGATTTTTTTTTTAATTTAACCTAAGAAATAAAAAAGCTGAATTTTAAAAACAGTGCCTATGATCCACAGGTTATTAATGTAACTATAAATCAGGAAAATATTTAGTGTTTTGCATAAAAAAACTGAAAGTATTATGATTTTTAAATATTCGAAACATGGTGGTATAAATTAAATGCAAAATCATTTCTGTGATTAATCAAAATCAAAATAAATGTCAATGATCAATTGACATATAATTGCATTTTGACTATTTTTGATAAATTCTGACCATTTTTAGGCGCTTTTTGGCCATTTTAAGTGTTGTTGCAAAAACATTTCTGTGATTAGTCAAAATAAAAAAATTTTTTTGACAAATTCTGACCGTTTTCAGGTGTTTTTTATTATTTTGACCATTTTTTTTTACTATTTTTAATCATTTTAGTTGCTTGTTTCTTTCTGCTCATAACAAAAACAAATGAGTTTATAATATTTTTTTATTTAACCTAAAAAATAAAAAGCAATAAAATAGCAGAAATAAATACACTTAAAGTATTATGATTTTTAAATATCTAAAACATTGTGAATGAATGAATGCAAAATCATTTCTGTGATCAATCAAAATAAATGTCAATGATGCATTTTGACTTTTTTTTTGACAAATTTTGACCATTTTAATGCTTTTTTTTCCCACTGTTTTTGGTCATTTTATTTGCTTGTTTCCTTCATTTCTTACATCCTTACATTCACACACGCACACACAGAAGTAATGCAGAGTTTAATCATTTTCTCACCAAAAACAACACAAGTATCTCTTCTGAAGAAGAGAATCATTAAAATGCATAAAATTGTGATCTTAAAAAGACACACATGAACTCACTAGAAACAACTGAGAAATATCTGTGTGCTAAAAGCATCTGTTATTGTGGAAGTGGACTGAATTATGCTTTCATTTTTCCAGTGTTAAATTTATTGCATCTGTTGTCAATCATTCCTGCGTCTCAAACAGTAGGTTTGTGTGATCATTCCCATGAATGCATGAACTGATCACACATGTACTTTGAATGCAACGCTTTGGATAAAAGCCTCCACCAAATGCATGAAATTGTTTGTAAAAATCTGTTCGACAGAAAGAGCGACTGCGAAAGAAAGAAGCCGACATATCATCCAGCTGAGACGACGGGAAACGCGTCTCGTCGCATCCGTCAGAACAGAAACGCTGAGCTCCACAGGAGGTACTGAAGATCAGTTCATCATCAGATACCAGAGGAGTGTTTGGAACCACTTCAGTACGAGAGAAACCTCCTATTAAGGGGGTAATATCTAATCAGCAGTGCCTCATGTTCATCCAATCCAAACTGGTAAAAAATATTATCTGTGTTTGTACTCGAATCACGTCACTCGCTTCTGCCTTGGTGTTGCGCCGCATTTTCCTTTTGCCAAAACGTGAAGCACTTTCACACTCCTCACTGGTGAAGCCTATGCAATATCCTGCGTTAAAAAGAAAAACGTGCGATCATATCCATCCGTTTCATGTGGGAAAACTACTGATGTATGTTATGATGAGGAATGAATCATATTTACCCTACAGTGATGACATTTTCATGTGTAAATGAGTCAGTCAAAGCCCTATTTATTAACAGAATGAAGGTTTTATGGAGGTGTAGAGTTTATTGAGGATGTCTGAAAATGATATTGTTTCCCCATCGTTTCATATGTAATCAATTCAGTGAGTTATGTAGTTATTTCAGGCCCAAATGTGTTGAAAACCCGAGGTGCTTTCACTGTTAAACACATCAAACCTCCTGGAACATTATTACAGTGTCAGATTTTTATTGACGTTTTTTTTTAATTTCCTGTGATAATTTGTACAGTTATTAGGTGCAATAAATGTTTTGGACATCAGCGTCTGCAAAAGGAAACGTAAGATTCTCAAAAGTCTGCATATTATTTTTGTTGTATTATTAAAAGGTATTTACATTTAAATCACACTTGATTCGATTCGTTTTTGTTGCATGAGAAATTCAGTCCGTGTGATGAAGTTTGTCCACGTTTCCGCAGTTCCTGCATTTAATGACTGCTTTTCCTCTAAATTGGCTCGTAAGCTCGGCTGCGTATGCGGTCGAGCTCAGTGCGTAAAACGCGCAGCGTGAAATTGATTCGTGTGGTAATTTATGAAGCGTTTAATCGTGCGTTTGTCAGAGAGAGATCGGGGGTCAAAATGTTTGACCTTTTATTAATACGATCTTCCCACAGGCCTTGAACATCTTCATACAAGCACTATCTACATACAACATCTGTACAAAACGTGTGATCAAACTGCATATAATCTTTCCATGTTTAATCTCTATGACTGATATTATATAAATAGACGAATAGCATGAAGAAACTCACAGCAATCCAGCAGAAACATGAAGAACAGTGTCTCATTCAGTCACATTAAATAAAGTCGTTCCACATAGTGGAAACTATCAGTCCTTAAACTCTCTTTATTCTAGAATTGGAGATGAATGAAGACATTCACCATGAGGAATGATGCTCTTCTGCATCTGTCACCATTACAACACGCACTTCACTAGAACATTTCACAAAACTCTAAGACCAAAAATTGGGGTTATTGTTTATTTATTTATTTTTTTATTTAACCTAAATAAATAAAATGAAGGTATTATTATTATTATTATTATTATTACCAGTGAAAACAATGATAATTTTTTTTTATTTCTTTTTTGGTAGATGTTCACTGGTGTTCCTGCAATTGATTTTAGTTTATAAAAGTACAAACACTAATAATTAATAAGCTTCAAAAACTGCATGTTTAATAATCATAAACAATTTAAATATTGTTTAAAACAATAGTTTCATTTACAAAATTTGTATTAGAACTTTTAAGTATTATAAGTTTTATATATTTAAATAATTGTGGTACAAAATGAACGCAGAATAATTTGTATGACCAGTCAAATTAACACAAATGAGTGTCATTGATCATTTGACATTTTGGGGTGTTTTTGACCACTTTTGGTTTTTGGTTAAACTTTGTTTATAAAAGTACAAATAACTGCATGCAATGAGCTCAAAAAAACATGTTGAATCATAAAAGAGTATTTACATTTTACAAACTGTTTGTTGATTAAAAATGAGTTTTCATGTCACTTTTCATGCACTACTACTTTGGATTAATTCAAAATTCAAAAAATGAATGCAAATCATTTCATTGACCAATCAAATGAATGCAAACAATTGTCATTGATCATTCTACTTTTTTAAAAAGAGTTTTTAGGTACTTTTTTTTTACCATTTTAAGTTTTTTAGTTAGTTTATAAATATACAAATACTGCGTGCATTTCTCAATGTCATAAAAAATGCATGTTAAATATCATAAAAAATATTTAAATGTTTGTGTAAAACAATACTTTAAGATGAACTATGAGACTTTTTACATCAACTACCCACATGCACTGCTAGTCAAAATTTTTAGGTGCTTTTTTGCATTTTTTGATCATTTTAAGATTTTTTTTTTTAAACTGGTGTTCAATAATCTTAAATAAGTTAAACTTTGTTTATACAAGTACTGCATGCATCATGTGGTTGCAATTTTCTAAACATTTTTAGGTGCTTCTTGTCTATTTTCACCATTTTAAGGTCCTTTTTCCTGCAGTTAGTTTATAAATATACAAATACTGCATGCATCTCTCAATTAATGTTATACAAAATGCTTGTTTAATATCATCAAAAATATTTAAATGGTTGCATAAAACAATTGTTTAAGATGAAGTATGACACTTTTTATGTCAACTACCCACATGCACTGCGACTCAAAATTTTGAGATGCTTTTCGCCTTTTTTTAACCATCTAAAGATTGTTAAATCTTGTGTTCATTCATACTTAAATTGAACTTCGTTTATAAAAGTAGAAATACTGCATGCGTTCTCACTCATAAAACTGCATTTAAAACTCAAGATTGATATTTAAAAAGACACCTTTCATGTCAACTACCCACGTGCACTACTAGGTAAAAACTGGACGCATTTAACAGGATTTACGTTCCTAAAAACCTTATTGCCTGAAAATGATTTTGTAGACAAATGTAAATGGTGTGTAATGGTGACAGATGTAGTTCCAGCAGATCAAGCGTGTCTCGTACTCGTGCGTTCTTACTGAAGCTTCGCTGTCGGTTCTAGTCCAGCTCGATGGAGATGCAGCGGCACTGTTTGACCCGCTGGACGCGCTTTTTTCGGGTCGGCGGCTGCTGGTCGGGGCAGTTGAGGGTGAAGGTCATGGTGGTGAAGCGCTTGGGTTTGCAGAACGAGCACGACTGGAACGCTCCCTCCTCCCGGCGCACGTGTCTGGGGATGTAGAAGGAGTTGCACTGTCCGTAGCAGAATCGGTTGATGATGGTCCGGCTGATGCAGCCCTCCTCGTGGATGGTCTGCTTGAGCGGCTGCGTCTTGCACCAGTCGCGCTTCAGGTAGCGGCGCTCGGTGACGTGCAGCGCCTCCTGGCTGGACTCCAGAACCTCCTCCGAACCCCGGCTCCTGCCTCTCGAGCCCGAAGCCGCCTGCTGCTGGTCCGACTCGTTCGGGTTGCTCTTGTCCGGGTGAGGGATCGCGCCTCGGTTCCGCTTGCATTCGGTGGGAGTCGAGAGAAGAACCCAAACGAAGAGCAGAGCGCACAGGATCCGAGCGGAGGAGGCCATCGGCACTGGCGGGAGAACATTAAGGGAACGTTACATTGTATCATTTTGCAAACATTTTCGGAACGTTACATTTGAAAGTTTTCCGAACGTTCTGAAACAAGTAACATTTAAAAAATGTTGCATTGTGAGAACATTCTATCGCAGAACGTGAAGGTCACCTTTATTTATATAGCGCTTTTACAATACAGATTGTGTCAAAGCAGCTTTACAGTATTAATAATGCAAAAAATATGTGTAATAATGCAAAACGTTTGTTACTTACCTTGCCAGAACGTTTTGAGAACATTCTCTGTTAGCTGTGAGTATTCACAAACGTTCCAGAACTTGATGTTCTTTTGCTCTAAACTCTTGCAAAAGTTCTTTCCTGGTCCCACCGATTCATCCTTTATTATAATAACCTATTTTTAATCACTGAGTGATTAACATATCCATAAACCTACCTTAAAATTTGAAATGTGGTTGAAATTTGTTGTTTCAACATTGAAACAACGTTGTAAAAACGTTTAATGCTGAATGTTGAGTAAAAAAGTACTTAGAAATAATCTGTACACTGACCTCTCATTATTAAAACATCTTCATAAATTAGAAATGTTTTTGAGGTTTTAATATGTAAAGGTTTAATATAGCCTGTATTATTAATTTTTTATAATATATATGTGACCATGGAAAACCAGTCATAAAGATCTTTTTTTTTTCTTTTTTTTTTAATTGAGATTTATATAGCATTTGAAAGCTGAATAAATAAGCTTTCCATTGATGTATGGGTTGTTAGGATAGGACAACATTTGGCCGGGATACAACTATGTGAAAATCTACAATCTGAGGGTGCAAATAAATCATAATATTGATAAAATCACCTTTATGAAGTTTTTAGCAATGCATGTTACTAATCGAAAATTAAGTTGATGTATTTACGATAGGAAATGGAACTTCATGGAACATGATCTTTACTTAATATCCTAATAATTTTTGGCATAAAAAAAAAAAAATTGACAATTTTGTCCCATACAATGTATTTTTGGCTATTGCTACAATTATACCTGTGCTACGTAAGACTGGTTTTGTGCTCCAGGGAATGAATGAATATATGAATAGTTGAAGTTGACTATAATTACATATAAATATATAGAAGTTAATAGAAGAATAGAATATAGAAGTCTGGAGCATTATTACTCTACTTTAGAGAAGACCATGATACATGATAACCATGGAACCATGTCTAAATCTCACAAACATTCTTAATTTTTTAATATTTAGACAATTGTTAAATCTGAACGACAGCAGAATTGTCTGTTTTTATACATGCATTTTTAAATTCAAAGATGAGATTCGTGAGAAATCTAGTCATGCGTGAGATCTTCAGTTTGTGATCCAGATGTTAAACATCACAAAAAAACATCAGGACAGTATTATATAGTTCCTGTAGCTCAAACACTAGCAACGCTAAGGTCATGGGTTCGATTCCTAGAGAATGCATGAACTGATCACATCTATCATGAATGCAGGTCACTTTGGATAAAATTATCTGATCAATGCATAATGCATAAATGTGCAGAAATAAAGAAGAGACACCTGCTCCAAACACACGTCGATTGATCAGTGAAGGAGTGAGGATCTCTCACCTGTCAGCGTAGAGGAGCTTCTAGCAGAGGAGATCTGTGTGAGGAGAGGAGCAGCGATCCGTCCCATAGACAAACACACGCTGAGCGTCTGCTGTTAAATGAGCACCACATCTCCACGCTCTCAGACACAACGCTGGAGAATCAGAGCTGTCCGGCCCCTCACACACACACACACACACACACACACTCATGCAGAGAGAGAGAGAGAGAGAGAGAGAGGAGAGAGAGAGAGAGAGGAGGGCTCTGTCTGTCTGTTTGTGCAGACTCCTGCTGCTGGAGATCTCATCAGTGGATCTCAACAAGAACTGAAACAGAACAATATGACATTTATGGATGGAAACTTTTATGACGGTTCATGTTGCTGACGAAGAGCTGCTGTTGATCAGCTAAATGATGATGATGATGGGTTTGTGCATCCTGAGATATGAACTGTGTGTCTGTGTATACACAAAATGTTTTTTAAATGTTTTTTTTTTTTTTTTTTTAAAGAAGCCTCTTCGGCTTACCAGGCCTGCATTTATTTGATCCAAAGTACAGCAAAAACGGTAAAAAATGTAAATGTTTTTACCATTTAAAATAACTGCTTTCTATTTGAATATATTTTAAAATACAATTTATTCCTGTGATTTCAAAGCGGAATTTTTAGCATCATTACTCCAGTCACATGATCATTCAGAAATCATTGGTTCATTTCAGGTTTCTTTGATGAATAGAAAGTTCAGAAGAACAGCAAAACAGAAATGTTTTGTAACATTATAAATGTCTCTCATCACTTTTGATCAATTTAAAGCATCCTTGCTAAATAAAAGTATTAATTTCTACAATTTCTGACTCCTTGACTCCAAGTTTTTGAATGGTATAGTGTATAAAGTTACAAAAGCTTTTTATTTTAGATAAATGCTAATCTTTGGATCTTTCTATTCATCAAAGAATCTTGAAAAAAAAAATGTACACAGCTGTTTTTTAAATATTGATGATAATAATAAAGTTTGTTGAGCAGCAAATCAGCATGTTGGAATGATTTCTGAAAAATCATGTGACAGAAGACTGGAGTAATGATGCTGAAAATTCAGCTGCGCATCACAGAAATAAATTACATTTTACAATATATTCAAATAGAAAGCAGGTATTTTAAATAATAAAACTATTTCACACCATTACTGCTTTTGCTGTATTATTAATCAAATAAATGCAGGCTTAATGAGCAGAGGAGACTTCTTTAAAAATATTAAAAATCTTACTGCTCAAAAACTGGTGTATATACATTATATTATATTATATATTGACTGGTGTATAGCCATTCAAAAGTTTGGAATCAGTAAGATTTTTAATGTTTTTTTTATTTCTGCATGTATTTGACAAACCGAAATACAGTTAAAAACAGTAATATTGTGAAATATTATTGCAATTTAAAATTATGGCTTTCTGTTTTATTATAGCTCAACATATAATTTATTCCTGTGATGCAATGCTGAATTTCGACCTGTCATTTTTCCATTCTTCATTGTCACATAATCCTTCAGAAATCATTCTTTGTTATCAACGCTGCTGCTTTTTTTTTTTTTGCTGCTTAATATTACTTTGGAACATGTGATACTTTTCCCTCTTAAAAAAATAATTTTGTATTCATGTATTCAAACTATTTTCTACAAAAAACTAAATTTTAAAGACGTAAAAAATATAAATATTGAGTACATCACACATTTATTATTATTATTATTTATTTTAGTTATTTTGTTTTTTTTTTTTTAAGAAAAAAAATGTTTAAAAGTAAAATCTTTGAGTAATGATAATCAAGAAGTTTTCCTCAAATCTCAACGGCGTCGCGTCGCGTTCAGTCACGTGACACGCGAAACTCGACGGACGGCCAAAAAGGCGCCAATTTAAATCGAACACGAGCGCGAATGTTTAACGGCAACAGCTGCTCTGGTTTTACACAAAACGATCATTTTACTAAAGCAATATATCATATGAGTCATATGAACTGTTTTTATGACACTTTTATTGTGCTTTATTGTCGAAGTGTCCGTCCACCGAGCGACTGGGCCGTTTTTCCTCACAGAAGAACGACATGAGGCGGTGAGTAAACGACGACAGAATCTTTATTTCTGTATAATCTAATCCTTTAAGAGAGAAATAAGCTGCTATTAATTTGTTTCACTATAGCGCACTCTTTAGCAACACATCTGCTCTTGTTTGATTGATTCGGAGCCATTAATTCAGTTCATAATTGTTTAGAGTTGGTGTGTTACGTCAGTTTATTCTCAGCATGTGTTTCTCATTTATTCCCTTTCTTGGCTACAAAACAACTGACCACAAATATGAACGTTTTGTCGTTTATAAAACGCCACAGCATCGCTTTCTGCCAGATATACATGATCCATGTACAAGGATCTAATAAGCTCTTCTGTCCTCAACTGTTTTAGTTTGCGTTTTTCTCAAGGCCAAATTCTTCCAAATCCTTTCTAATGGAGATGAAAGCATTTAAATTGCGATCCTTCACACACTGTGTGTGTGTGCGTGTGTGTGCGTGTGTGTTTGAATCTGTCTTCAGGGAAAATGAGTCCAGAAATTCACACAAGTCATGATGATTTCTCAATCGGAGCAGCTTGATTGTGTTGCGCGTCAATTTGACGCGGCCTTGATTTTTCAAACTGCTTGAAATACTGGTTAAACTATTTATTTCTTCTTGAAATTTGGTGAATGTTTCTCATTTGGGGTCACGAATAACCATGCAAAGTTTCAAAATGTAGATGTGCTTTGAAAGACTGTACAAAAATGATGCAGTTTGCCAAAAATCAACACCAAAGAATCGGGTAAGACGCAGAAAACCTTTATTTTACTTTGTCAGAGACTAAAATGTGACCCTGGACCACAAAACCAGTCTTAAATAGCTCATTTGTAGCAATAGCCAAAATTGTAGACTTTTCTTTTATGCCAAAAATTATTGTAAGGATATTAAGATAATGTTCCGTGAAGATATTTTGTAAATTTCCTACCATAAATATATCGAAACTTAATTTTGGATTAGTAAAATGCATTGCTATGAACTTCATTTGGACAACTTTAAAGGTGATTTTCTCAATATTTAGATTTTTTTTGCACCCTCAGATTCCAGACTTTCACATAGTTGTATCTCGGCCAAATATTGTCCTATTCTAACAAACCACACATCAATGGGAAGCTCATTTGTGACCGTGTACCACAAAACCAGTCTTATGTTGCACAGGTATATTTGTAGCAATAGCCAAAAATACATCAGATGGGTCAAATTTATCAAATTTTCTTTTATGCCAAAAATCATTAGAATGTTAAGTAAAGATCATGTTCCATGAAGATATTTTTTTAATTTCCTATCGTAAATATATCAAAACTTAATTTCTTATTAGTAATATGCATTGCTATGAACTTCATTTTGACAACTTTAGAGGTGATTTTCTTAATATTTTGATTTTTTGGAACCAGATTTATGAATCCAGATTTTCAAATAGATTTATCTCGGCCAAATATTGTCCGATTTCAAGAAACTCAAGACACTTACAACTGGTTTTGTGGTCCAGGGTCACAAATATGAAACACATGAGAACTTATGAAATTGAAGACCTTTCTTCTGAGTCTCTTTATTTAGTTGAGTTTCACAATCAAAAAAAAATCAGGTTTTGGTTGTTAGTTTTGTGGATCTGTTAATTGAGAAAAAAAAATAAGTGAAAAACCCATTTGATTTTACCCTTACAAGGGTTTGAGAAAAAGACATCATAAAAGGCAGGGAAAGTACAAATAGCAATAAATACTACCTACACCAAGTATAAATAAAGTTAGATAATCATATTTATACTAGTCACTAATATTTAAAGTAGTCATGTGTTCAAATGTTTTGGTGCAGATAATTTTGAACAAAAATATGTTGGTCAAATTAACCCCTAACATGATGAAAATAATATCTAGATGGAAATTATTACATTTCTCACATATTTTATATTTTTAGTTTACAATAAATGTTCTGGTTTTATATGAATCTTTTCAATGTGGGTTTATTTGACCTCCAACATGAATATTGTACCCAGTTTTGAACACAACAGGAGGTTAATCCTAAGTAGTTGTTATGTAAATCAGTAAATCTTGACATGATCAACCACTAAAATGCAACAAAACTCAGACGCATGATAGAAGGATATATTATAAAAAATTAAACGCATTTATGCTGAAAAGTTTACATTCAACCTAGATTTAACTCTTCTCATTCATGCCAAAGTATTGCATTGGTTTCAAGTTTATCAAATCAGCTTTAGACTATAATAAACAGACTGAAGTCAAGTTTACTTTCATCCCCAACTATCTTTCTGTGTATTGTTTGGCAGTAAAACCATTCAAATAGTGTGACGTAAGACCAGTGAACTTTAATACTGAATCTTGACCCTGCTGAACAAAGTGCGCCACCAGGTGGTGAAGAAATGAACTTCAAAACATCATTTAAACAAAGAGTTTAGTTTGACAACCTCATGTACAAAAGCAGAACATCTTCATAAATGGGTGAAAAATAACAGCATTGAGAATAATCACATTAGACCATAATACTGCTTAACATAACATACTTTTCAATGAGTTACAGCATGAACGTTGTCTTTAAGGCTTTTAGCAGAAAAATCAAGTTTTTGCATAAAACATAAATAACAGTAAATAAGACACTTCCAAAACCCAGCCTCTTCTGATCTAATTTACAAACATCCATTTTCACTCTAAATACACTCGTGAACTATTCTTACACTCTTTACACTTTCATAGACTCGTCTTTTCACTTACAGCAAAACTAAGATACTCGTACTTACGGATTTCAGATTGTGACTAAAATCCAACCCATATGCTGAAACAAATTCAGCAATTTTCTAATATTGTAAAAACATCAATCGCACCATTCACCTGTAAAACAATCAAAGCTCACCGTAGCGAAATAAATTAAGACCCCTGAATACACAAGTTCAAAGAAAGTGTTTAAAGTTACAGCAACTTATAAATCAATGGGTTTCATCGCTGACAGCAGTCTTCCCTCCACAAGAGGGTTTTTGGGTGAACCTCTATAGCGACTGGTATCATTTTCAGACACTTGAAGCAGGACAGACTTGGGACGTTCATTTGCAGCGTTCTTATTGACTTGGTCACCCTTTGTCTTGTTTGGTGCTTTATTGGTGACGTCTTCCAGCGCTTTGACAGCAGGTTTCTTTGGAGGAACTGGAGGTTTGGGTTTAGTTTGCAAACCGCTCTCTAAACTCACAGCCTTTATCTGAGTGGCGGCGCACCATCCCATCCTGGTGTCCTTCCGATCTCCAATCAGAGTGTTTATCCTTCTAACAGACTGTCGAACCGGCGTCCGCTGGAACTTTAGAGGAGATCGGACCACTGTGGCTTTGGGTGAATTCAGCGTCATCATGTTGAACAGTTTAATCTGCTCTGCGACTTTTATTCGGCGCATTTCAAGGCGGTTCTGTGACGTCTCTGCTTGACCTTGAGGAGCATCGGTCTTCTCTACCTCTTTGAGCTCACTCGGCAGAGACGTGTTGGCTTTCGCTTGCGTTCTTGTTGCATATGGAGTTGATTGGACCCTGCTGGAAGTGTCCAGTCTAAAAGCCACAGGGCTCTGGATGTCTAAAGCGTCGATTAGTTGACTGCAATCTCCAGTGACATCTTTTACGAAACCACAGCTTTCATGTTCAAGACAAAGAGACCCGTTAGCGCTGGTCTCCACATACCATGTTGGTCCGCCGTCAAACAGAGTGCTGTCTATATGTAGAGGCGACAAAGGAACGATCTCGATTTGGCCGAACGTCACATTGTGATCATTCGATTCGCTGGATTCAAATTTGTTTGAGGTTTCTGAAGGCACTTCGGAGTTTGCGGCAAGGTCGTTTTGTGGTTCGGCGTGTTTAACGATGCTGTGAAGGTCACTGCCAGACTCACGGAAAGCTTCTTTGATTTTTAGTAGCGTGGGTCCAGTGTGAGAGCGTTCGTCACTGGATGAATCCAGAACGCTGCCGTCACTGGAGGTGCAGCAAAGGCTTTTGGGAATGACGCTGCTGGTCGTCGGAGGTTTGCTCACGATAACGGTGGGCTCGGAGCGGTAGCTGCTCTTCATACAGATGCTCACGGGAGTCTCTGAGAATGAATTTGTTGGGAAGGTCAGGCCGACGTCAGGAGTGTCGCCGCTCCATGAGCTCCTGTGGTCTGTAGAATCACACTGCGGGGTCAAAAGGTTATCCTCTGATTTACTGATGAACTTGGAGCCTGGAAAACAAAATATGCATGATTTATGTTTTTGAAAAGTCTCTTCTCGCCATTCATTTGATCAAAAACACAGTAAAAACAGTGAAATTTTTTACAATTTAAAAATCACTTTTCTATGTGAATATCTGTTCAAATGTAATCGTTTGCTGTGATCAAAGCTGAATTTTCAGCATCGTTACTCCAGTCTTCAGTGTCACATGATCCTTCAGAAATCATTCTAATATGTGACCTTGGACCACAAAACCAGTCTTAAGTATCACGGTCAAAATTATTGATTTTTCTTTTTAATGCCAAAAATCATTAGGATATTACATAAAGATCATGTTCCCTGAAGATATTTTGTAAATGTCCTACCGTAAATATATAAAAACTTAATTTTTGATTAGTAATATACATTGCCAAGAACTTTATTTGTACAAATTTAAAGGCAATTTTTTTGCACCCTCAGATTCTAGATTTTCAAATTGTTGCATCTCAGCCAAATACTGTCCTATTGTCCTAACAAACCAAACATCAATGGAAAGCTTATTTATTTAACTTTATTTAACTCAGATGATGATTTAAAAAAATTGGCCCTTATGACTGATTTTGTGTTCCAGAGTCACATATGCTGATTTGCTCAACAAACTTTTCTGATTATCAATGTTAAAACAGTTGTGCTGCACAATATTTCTGTGGAAATCATTGCACTACCATTTAAAAGTTTGGGGTAAGAAAGATTTATTTATCACAGATGCATTAAATTGATCAAAAGTGCCAGTAAAGACATTTATAATCTTACAAAAGATTTCTATTTTAAATAAATGCTGTTCTTTTTAACTTTTCTATTAGTCTGTGAATCGTGAAAAATAAAAAGCAAGACGGTTTCCACAAAAATACTGTGCAGCACAACTGTTTTTAACACTGCTAATAATTATAAATGTTTCTTGAGCAGCAAATGAGCATATTAGAATGATTTCCGAAGCATCATGTGACACTGAAGACTAGTGTAAAATTCAGCTTTAATAACAGCAATCAAATAAATTCTAATTATCAGTGTTAGGAATAACGCATTACAAGTAATGCACATTTTTTTATATTAAAAACAAACAAGCAAGCCCTGCCCAGTTTTAAAAAGTAACGCAAAAGCAACGTAACACTTTCCATAAGCTTTCAATAAAAAGTAACTAAGAAACATAATTAGTTACTTTTTTTAAAATGTAACGGAATATTGTAACGCATTACTTTTGTAATGTGGTCTAGAATGTGATTTTAACATAAACCAGAAAAAAAAATTGTCTTTGGGATGACATGCATTGTTCATAAGATCAGAAATGTCCATTAACCCAAACAGGATGAGTTTTGATTTCATACTGACTTTAAAAATAGGTCAACAAACTTCAGAATATGTATTTGTTTGAGTAATATTACAGGTTCAATACATGTTCTGTCCAGCATCTGTGGCCTCATGATAATGAGCACACAATATCATTGGCTTAAAATTGAAAATCCATGAAGCAAAGCCGCACAGACGTCCACAGTAAATGCATAACTGTATTTAACCTGAAATATTCCTGCAGGCACAACCGCGGTTTTCAAAGCTGAATTTAGCCAAGCGTGTAGGAAAGTTTGAGCAATGTAATAAAATCCCAAAAGCATGTAAATAACCATACTGACCTTTGGAGGGGCTCTTGTTCAAAACGGCCGGACTGAGCTCCTTGGTGAAGTGAAACCCAGAACAGCTCTCTTGTGTTGCTAGGCGCCAACCTATGACCTCTGACCCCTTTGGCCCCAGTTGTGAATGTGTAATGACGTTCTGTTGAAATAGAGGCAGCTGCTTTTTACCCAGTGGTTTGTGATTGTTTGAATCATGTCAGTGTTGAATTAAGACAGAAGAAATACTGATAGTAAAAGCATTTCTGGTCAGTCATCTTTTTTTATTTGAGCATATACACATGCAGAAAATAATGACCATGTCATGGCAAGGAATAACCCAAAACCACAAGGATACATTTTAATTAGGAAAATAAAAACGGTTAATATAATATTAATATTTGTTTGTTTGTTCTAAAAACATTTTATTATTCTACAAATATTTTAGTAATATCAGGTTTTATATAAAATAATATAGATATTTCCTTTTCTAAAGTCACAATGTTACAACATTGGACAACATGTGCAATATTAAGCAAGTCATTGAGAACACAATGATTAGAACAAACACATCACATTACATCATCTTAGTGTCATAAAATTAACAAGTGTAAAATTGTTATTTTCTTGATTGCTAAAAGCAACAGTTCCAGCAGCTGATGAGGATCGCAGCGGCTTTTCTTTTTTCATAAAATGCAAATCATGCATGAGTAAAACCCTCAAACCAAGACCAGTTAAAGAATACATTAAAATATTTTGATTATGGACTGATTTTGCTGTATTCTCCTCAGATCTTCTGCATCATTAATAGCAGCATGTACCTACATTACACTGCCACTAGATGGCGCAGGAGAGACGAGAGTCACCCAGTACTCATGATTAATTAAACACAAGTCCTCAATTCTGTTAACATAACTTCTTAAAGTGCTATATTATTTCCCCATGAATATATATTATTTATATAAAGTTAGGTGACCATCATGCAATTTATAAGCATGCAAATCACAGTTGCATATCAGAGAGTGGCTTTTAAGCGGTTGATTGTTCAGTCTCTGGTGGAGGTTGACAGAGATGATGTATCTGAACTTACAGACTCTCGGCTGGATTTGCCCAAACTGAAGCGCAGACGCAGAGATTTTCTCACAGGCTCTTTCTTAGCGACTCTGGGTGAGAAACAGCCCGCCTTCCCCGATTCAACTCTGAAATCCACCAGAGAGACAAATCATAATTAGAAATGGGTATGAAAGACAAAAACAATAGTTCTGAAATAGGGTTTATGCAGGTTTAATGAAGGTTAATTTAAGCCCTTTTCAAAAACCAGTCTTAAGTATCACGGGTTTATTTGTAGCAAGTCAAAAATACACTGTATGGGTTAAAATTATACATTTTTCTTTTTTTGACAAAAGTAATTAGGATATTAAGTAAAGATCATGTTCCATGAAGATATTTTGTACATTTTCTACTGTAAATATATCAAAACTTAATTTCTGATTAGTAATATGCATTGCTAAGAACTTTATTTAGACAACTTAAAAGGTAATTTTCTCATTTTTTTATTTTTTTCCAGAATTTCAGATTCCAGATTTTCAAATAGTTGTATCTCAGGCCAAATATTGTCCTATCCTATGACTGGTTTTGTGGTCCAGGGTCACAATTAAGGAAAATGAGGAATAAATGAAAGGGAACAGAATACATTAATATGTTCTAAAGTTTGAAAACGCAACTTCCTACAAACTTTCAGTTAATTATAAATAACTTTTAATGTACCTTCTGATGACACTGCAAAAATTCCTTTTCTCCCTCAGTATTTTTGTCTTGTTTTCCAGTGCAAATGTTTAAAGATTCTTAGTAGTAGTATTTTCATTAATGCCATGTCAACATCTTAGGCTATTTTCATGGCAAAAACAATTTAAAAAAAAAAAAAACTCTTTAAGTGAGTTCACTTCATAAAAGAGTTTTCTACATACATTAAAAGCGGGACAGTCCAATAAAATGTTTTTTAAGGATTCTTAAATCAAGATACATTTACTAGAGAAACAATGACCTTTTTTTTTTTTTGAGAAACTGATCAAGAGTTTTACAATTAAAACGACATGAAGTTAAGCAACTTTTTCCATTCTCATTAAAAGCAAAAACACTGCGGAGCAACAAAAAACAAAACAAAAAACAAAAACAAAAACAAAAATCACAATCATGAAACACTTCATGTGCATTTTTTTCAATAACTATGCTATGTGGACAAATTAGATTTTGTTGATGCTTAAAACATAGAAATCATGCAACCAGGCCCTGAGGACATGGTGTACAACCTGAATCACTGTAGCTTAAAAATGCAGTTGCATTTACTGTTGTTTGGCAAAATCTAGTCGTTTCAGTAGGAATTCATGCAATCAGGATTTTTGCAAGATTAGTTTACCCAGATTTCGCAATGGGTTCAAGTTGGTCATGCAGATTAGCAGTGTTGACCAATAGAAAGCTGCTTGGTTTAAAAGCAACTTCTATCTGAGTTGTGCTTCATATGTCACTACACTACGACAGTAGACAATGTACCTAATACTCACTACAAATTCAGATGAGAATATCACTGTGTGTTGTACCTGCTCACGCTGCGGTCTCTCAGTCGTCTGCTCTTCCTCCTGGCAGAGCTGCTGGACAGACGAGTGTTTCTGCCCACAGAAGACAGTAAACCGCTGTGAGACGAGTCCAGAGCTCCTGCTGCGCTGTGTGCTGAGAGATCATGCCAACAGATGAACATACAGAACGGCCCAAAAACACGTCACACAAGATTCCTGGAGCTATAAACCTTGCTGGCATAAACCTTACCTGATCCAGGTGTAGAAGCTCCTCCAAACAAAGTGTTTGGGAACAGCTCCAGGCCCAGGTTCTTTTTGATGGACCTGCGTTTCTTGTTGGAGAAGCCGTGATGGGTCTGCGCCGACTCCAGAGGAAGTTTACGCTTGGAGTTCGGAGTCATGATGACAGGAGTGGCTATGGAGAAAACTGAGGGAAAAGACTTATTTACTTGGAAGAACTTGAGTTATTACTGGAAAAAAAAAAAAAAAAGTCTCTTCTGCCAAGGCAATTTTAAAACAGCTGTTTTCTATGTGAATATACATGTTAAAATGATTCTGAAAATTCAGCTTTGATCACAGCAATGAATTACATTTCACTATATGTTCTATGTAACATCTTAAATTGTAATAATATTTCTATGTAACATTTTAAATTGTAATAATATTTTACTGGTTTTACTGTATTTTTGGTCAAATAAACACAGCTTTGATGAGCAGAAGAGACTACTAAATTGTAATTATTCCAAACTGCTGATCGATAGGATAAATGCTTCGACTGAAGCTAAATTAAACAGAGAAGCCATTTTAAAGCAAAAGATTCAGAATGACAAACAAAGCTTTGAGAGACTGACTGAGAATCGGGCAGAAATCGTTTGAACAAAAGTAGAGGAAACATTCTTATAAGCTCTGAAAGAGAAATATGTTATCCATGCCATAAAACAAGAACAAGCAATTTTACACGATGCATGAAAGCAGGCACAGACAAAGCCATCTTAAACTCAATAATTAAACTAGACAGCAAGTGTTCATTACATGTAGGACGTGAAGAGGAAAAGTTGCAGCTGATCTACATGCAGTGAAGTCTGATGAGAACATTTACCCACCTGCTCCATCAGACTGAGGGGTATTTGTTGGGGTTCTACTAGTTTTAAACCTATTCAAAGCTCCATTTACCATGTCTGGAATACAAAACAAACTCACTTAACTAATAAACTCTGATTATATGCCTTCAAATAATTATTGAGTGTATTGACCTTCCTTCAAACCAGTCATGTGATGTGATTTTCCCAAAGGCATGTTATGTTGCCCAAAGGCAAGTCATGGTTCTTACCTCCTAAACTCCGTCTGTTGCTTTTCTTCAGGTCTGAGTGAGTGTTACTGTCCTCTAGAGACAAAGACGATGGAGAAAACACTCCAGCATCACAACCCAACATGGCTGGAACCTTCTCCATCAGGAAATGAGGAACCACACCTATAAACAACAACAACAGCTCTATCAGGTGGGTTCACTTTGAAAAGAATTCCTCCCACTGCGATTCACTGTATTAGATGACTGAAACTGCATTTGGAACATATCAAAGCTTCAATTCCAATTCATATGCATGCTTCTTGAGAAAAAAAAATTCTGCTGGTTTAAAAATATATGTAAAATATAAAATAAATTATAAAAAAAAAAATATATACATTTAAAAACAATAATAAAATAACAATAATAGTGGAGAAACTACATCATGTAGAGTTTTTTTCTTTAAATTATGCATCAACTTATAGAAATATTCAAAATGTATTATTTAAAAATAAATCTGGAAGTCAGGATTAGGCTTAAATTAATGTCTTTAGAATACATGCAAAATGGGATAAGAATTGATCAAATAGTTGTAATCATATCTTTGTGGTGTTTTCTGCTTATTAATGGAGAACGCAAAACTTCTTCACCTTCCAACAGTGTTGGAAGCAAAAATGCTACAAAATGCATCATATTTTGTGAGAAAGTAAGGGTTAGAGGGGAAAAAACAATTTAGATTTTAAAATAAATAAATATAAATAGAAAATAGAAATATTTATAAATTTATTTTTACATATTTATTAAGATAAATAAAGGGAAAATATGTAAAATCTTTTTTTTTTTTGTAAAGGAACACTATAGACACTTTGGAATCAGCAGCATAAAATTAGTAAGAAACAATACGGTGCAAATATGATGCAGGGCTGTAATGTATTTACATCAGGGATTCACAAACTGTGGTTGATGAATTGATAAACCGTGAAATGTGTTCAATTATGCATTTGTGCAAACTTTTACATTGCACTATTTTTATGTTCAGCTGGTTAAAAAAAAAAAGGTTTGGGAATCTCTGATGTACAAGATTGAACTGATTGACTACTTTATGGATAAATCAGATAATAATCCAAACCTCTATGTGCTTAATAAACAAATGTTTTCATTATGTAATTAAACAAAGGCGCACATACCCAGGTGTTGAGCGTTATCTATGAGACACTGCACAGCTGCTGCCTGATGTTTGAGTCTCTTTTCTGTGCTGCTGCTCATTTTGTCCCCGCCATCTCCACAGTGAAAGAGATTGGGTGCAAAGATGACCGAGAGATTACTGCTGTCCATCTTATTCTCAGCACATCTGAAAGGCAGAATGCAATACACACACAGACACTTTACATGTGTTTAAACACAAAAGAACCTCTGAACTGCTCCTGAAAAGAATTTGCTATTCAGAGGGAAGCCATAAATTAGCATAACAAGAGATTTGAGACAAACAGAGACATTGCTCCATTTGGCGTCGTACCGCTGGGAGACGGCCTTCAGGAAACTGAAGAAGTAACGCAGCGTGTTTAAATTCCTGTCGGGCAGCACGCAGGACAGCAGGACCGTGGCCGAGGTCCTCTCCTCTTCTGTGGGCAGCTCCTGGGCCTTCAGGAAAGCACTGTGCAGGTCTGTGGTCAGAACCGGTTCGGGAAGCTCCCGGAAAAACTGCTTTAGAAGTCCAGCAACGTCCAGCGGGAGAGCAGTGGACAGACAGTCCTCGCCTTGGTCCAGTTTGGCCTACAGGGTCAAAACAATACGGTCGCTGTTAAATAATGTCACCAGTCAGAGTCTCTCCAGTGAACCGAAGCGGAGATCACTCACCCTAAGGCTCTTGACCCGCACAACAGAGCCTGACTTTCTGAAGAGGCCCTCTGTGTCCAAATGCTCCATTAGGCTCGTACAAACATCTACTATAAAGCTGAAAGAGATCAAGAAATTAACTCTACATACAGGGCAAATAAATAATACTCTATAAAAAAAAAAAAAATAAAAAAATAAAATATATATATATATATATATATAAAGGGAAATATAGGACAAATACGTAAAAATCATATAGGACAAGTAAATCTAAAATAAAAATATATATAAGTAATAAAAATATGTGTTGTGTGTGTGTGTGTATATATATATATATATATATATATATATATATATATATATATGTAAATAAACAGGAAATACAAATACATGAAAATAAATATATATTGGGAAATTTTGTAAAAACTAAAACTAAAATTATATAATAAAACAAAATGTACAGAAAATATATATATATATATATATATATATATATATATATATATATATATATATATATATATATATATATATATATATATATATAAATAAAAAGTGTAAAATAAAATTATACAAATATTACAAATAATATATATTATAAATATTATATTATAAAATGTATGGCAAATGTGTACAAATATATAAATGGTATAATAAAAGTATAATAAAAACAGGGAAATAAATTATAAATTAATACATGGAAATAAAAAAAACCTAAAATGAAATGTACAAAAATTATATTTTTAAAAAAGTAAAAATTATATTTGATGTATTATAAAATAATTAAAAACATTTAATTAAAATATAGCAAATATAAATATTAAAAAAATATGAATTTGTTATAAATCTTTAATTAGATGTTTTGCCATTTATATACATTGTTTAACTGTATTTTAGTGCAAAGCATGTCTGTGCTGCACACAACTTTACTTTAAGGATCAACCATGTATGTCAGTCAGCTCCATTTAAAGCCATTCATACCAATGGAATTACTGCAGGGCGTATGCATCGTTTCACCTCAGGATGTTGTAAATAGCTGATTAATGGTGCCGTTTAGACATGCACTCAATTGTTTTTGTCTCAAATTAACCAGGGTATTCTTTCTTTGTTTCACAGGAAGGTTTGTTTTATTTGTATTGAAATGCATCTGTATGTATGTAAACGTTTGACTCAGTCTTACCAGGGTACATCACCGTAGTCTAGCACATGACAGTGTGGCAGACCTTCAAGAGCAACCCCAAACACCCTCACCTAGAAAGACAAGAAAGATCTGTTCAGGTAATGATGGAGCGGCATGAACAAGAGCAGCTCTGTGCGTTTGAAAATCAACAACATTTCCCCTTCATGTCATTTTGACACAGCTGACCTGAAGAAGAAACGACTAGGGCACAAATGAATCTCACAAGACCTGAATCAAACTGACTCTGCATTGTAATCCATTACTGTAATTAAATCACATTTCCTTGTGCGATTTTACAGCCAATAAACAAGCCATAAACACAGACCTGTTATAAGTGTTAATGCAGCAATATATTAATGAAGAGTGTTCTGTGACACATTTTTGTGTTAAATGAGTTGACTCATCTTTGCTTGACAAAAACCACACGCACAGGAAATTGTTCAACAATTTGGTGCATCTTGATAGAATCTGAACAAATAGATGTAACTGTGACCCAGTAGTAGAAAAACATGCAACAAAATAATTCCAACTAATGACTATTGTGCATTAATAATTAAACACAGATATTTAGTTGCAATAATTAGTGATCTGCATATCCAGACAGCATTTTGAGATGTGTATATGCCTGTTTAGCAATGAATGTGACAGATATACAGCATTTTTTAAATCATAGCTTAATTACGTTGCCCAAAACTGCTGCTGTCTACTTAGTGAGCTCACTAACTTTTGAGACACCGCCGTAAAGTGACAAAACAAGCTGCATTTTCATTATAAAATCAATATTTCGTGATGTTTTATGAACTCACCGTGTTCGCCGACGCCTGTTTGTTTCTGTTTTTATTCCAGTTTTTAATTTTTATTCCATAAACCGACCGAAGATGCTGAACAACGGCCAGACGAACCACATTTCTCTCCAAAACCTTCATTATTTCGTTTAAAAACGGCTCGATATGAGAGGGAATACGCTAAAAGGTGTTTTAGATTTAAAAACAAGCGAAATAAACGTTGTGGGTGTGTAAACACCCGAACACACGAACTCTGACGGCTAACGTTAGCTTATTTTTTCCTCAGAGTTCCGCTTGACACGTATAAATAAAAACAACCGATCAAAGTCGCCAAACTCCTCTCATATCTCGTTTGCCGCCTCCGCTGCGCCTAAACCGCATTTTAAATCATAAAACAACGTCTAAAGATCGCCATATAAATCCAGTGTTTGTTTTCTGTCCGTCCGCTTTATTTCCCGTCTTCACAACGGCAGCTCGGAAAAAGACGTTCAAATTTCGCCCTGCCTACGTCACTCAAGCGCTCCCTGCACTCTGATAGGGTAAGGATGAGTCACGTGACAACTGGATCCGCCCCCTCAGCTTCAGTCTGCAGCGTGACACGCGTGATTGATGGCGTAGCAGATGCTGAGGTGTTAAAGCGACAGTCATGCGCGTTTGTTTCTGACCTGCAACATAATATCGCATGCAGTTCATGAACAACAGCGCCGGTGCTGAAAGCGCTGCTCGACAAGTCAGCACTAGTGCTGGATAATTGTCCATAATCGCGCCATGTGTTTCAGATGAGCTGGTGATTTGAAATATAGGCCTAGATTCATTTCACAAAGGCTGCTACATCTTTATATATGCCATGGCAGTAGTGGTATATTTTACCAAATCTGAGTCATTGTATCTTTTTTTCACTTGTAACGTTTGTTTTGCATTACATATGTAATTTAGTTATTAACATGATAAAAGTTTTTCAAAGAATACCATGGTACTACCATGGTATATATTATCTCCCAAAATAAAACACAATATATAATGCATTGCATTTCCTTAAATAAGTTAGAAGCCCTGTTCCACCTCAGAATAAATAAATAATAAAAAAAAATTAATTGTAATAATGAAGGCAGTTAAGGTGGTTGCAACTTTTTTATCTTGCAATTCTGACCTTTTTCCTGCAATTCTTTCGAGTTTTTCCCTATCAGAAATCTAAATTTCCACCACAAAATAAAAACTAAATCTAAAACTAAAATATAAAATAAATTCTGACTTTTTAATCTTACAATTTAGACTTTTTTTCTCAGAATTGCTAGTTTATATCTCATAATTCTCATAAAAGTTTATATTTTGCAATTTATTTATTTATTTTGTAAAATTTTAAAACGTACAAAAAAAAATCTAATTTATCTTTTTTGTTTTTTATTTTGTGGTGGAAAACAGGCTTCCATGCATATTTAATGTCATGCACTGCATTGTATGTATTTTTTTAGTTTAGGAATTATGTGGTAGTACCATGGTATTTTTTAGTACCATATACACCTTATATACCACTTTTATTTTATATTTTATGTTTTATATTTTATATTTTGCCTTTTTTTTTAAGTATAGAAGTCCCTTTCCACCACAAAATATATATAAATAAATAGATAAACAAACACATAAATAAATAAAATAAATAAAATGGAGGCAATTAAGGTAGTTACAACTTTTATCTTGCAATTCTGACCTTTTTTCCTGCAACTTTTGCAAGTTTTTCTTCCTCAAAATTCTAAGGTTACATAGTTTCCATCACAGAATAAAACCTAAAAAAAACTTTTTTCTGACTTTTTAATCTCATAATTCAGACTTTTCTTCTCAAAATTGCTAGTTTATATCTTACAATTCTGAGTTTATATATTGCAGGGGTTTTTTTTATTTTATTTTTAAAATAAAAAAAAATCACATTTATCTTCACATAATTCTCATAAAAGTTTATATTTTGCAATTTATTTATTTATTTTTTAAAATTGCAAAACGTACAAAAAAATCTAATTTATCTTTTTTTTTAATTATTCTGTGGTGGAAAACAGGCTTCCATATATATTTAATGTCATGCACTGCATTATATGTATTTTTTTTAGTTTAGGAATTATGTGGTAGTACTATGGTATTCTCTAAATTATCTTTGAGTACCTTATATACCACTACTATTTTATATTTTGCATTTCGTTTAGTATAGAAGCCCCTTTCTGCCACATAATAAAAATAATAATAATAATAATGAAATGGGGGCAATTAAGATAGTTACAACTGTCTATCTTGCAGTTCTGACCTTTTTCCTGCAATATTTAAAAATTTTTCCCCCTCAAAATTCTGAGTTTACATTTTGTTTCCATCACAGAATAAAACCTAAAACTGACCTTTTAATCTCACAATTCAGACTTTTCTTCTCAGAATAGCTAGTTTATATCTCACAATTCTAAGTTTGTTTGTTTATTTATTTATTTTTAGAATTGCAAAATAAGAAAAAAAATTACATGTATAAATTACATGTTTAAATTATTCTGTGGTGGAAGGCTTCCATACATATTTTATGTCATGCAATGTATTATATCTGTTTTTTTAGTTTAGGAATTATGTGGTAGTACCTTGGTATTCTTTGAATAATCTTGAGTACTTCGTAAATGCAGTGATGTATGTAATTTAGTACCATAGTATATATCATGTATGCTTTTACCAACACTGTATACCATGGCATTGCCACTTTTGTGTGTACTTATTTATTTATTATAATTCATTTTACTTTTATTATGTATTTATTTTTTGCAGTATTTATTCCAATGCATTTTATTTTTCATTTATTTTATTATGCATTTTCAGTATTTAATGCATTTTAAAAAGATGCAGTCATCCAAAAAAGCATGCAAGTGATCACTCAAAGCACTGTTCTCTGTTATCAGTTATCTGTTTTTATTACAACATTACATGTATATACAGTAAAAGAGACGGTACAAATGTACGGCTGAGACTGAGAGATTGTTGTTGGCTTAGAAGCACTTCCTGTGGACAATGGATGGACCGGCCTCATCGTACTCCTGCTTGGTGATCCACATCTGCTGGAAGGTGGACAGGGAAGCCAGGATGGAGCCACCGATCCAGACGGAGTACTTACGCTCAGGAGGAGCAATGATCTACAGAGAGACAAGAGAAATATTGAGCGTCTTGAGTAACTACTGATCTGCAGCCGGTCTGATATGGTAAGAGTTACTCATTAGTTTCAGATTTTTTACTTAAAAAAATGCATTTTTGTTTCATTTTTGATTGCATGTCTGCTGCTGTATCTCACCTTGATCTTCATGGTGCTGGGGGCCAGAGCAGTGATCTCCTTCTGCATACGGTCAGCAATACCAGGGTACATGGTGGTACCACCGGACAAGACGTTGTTGGCGTACAGGTCCTTACGGATGTCAATGTCGCACTTCATGATGCTGTTGTAGGCGGTCTCATGGATGCCAGCAGACTCCATACCTGAGAGGTGAGGCGAAAGTTTTAGTGCGTTTAGTCAGTGGCAGAGTTGATAAAACACAATCAAAGACCATCCGAGTGAGGCTCACCAATGAAGGAAGGCTGGAAGAGGGTCTCGGGGCAGCGGAAACGCTCGTTACCGATGGTGATCACCTGACCGTCGGGCAGCTCGTAGCTCTTCTCCAGGGAGGAGGAGGAGGCGGCGGTGGCCATCTCGTTCTCGAAGTCCAGAGCCACATAGCAGAGCTTCTCCTTGATGTCGCGCACGATCTCACGCTCAGCTGCGGAGAAGCAAGTTTTGCGCGTTAACTCGTGTTACTTTTCGCACCTGTCGCATCTCAGCGGACTATACCGCCACTCACCGGTTGTCACGAAAGAGTAGCCTCTCTCGGTCAGGATCTTCATGAGATAGTCAGTCAGATCGCGACCGGCCAGATCCAGACGCATGATGGCGTGGGGCAGAGCGTAACCCTCATAGACTGGGACGTTGTGGGTCACACCGTCACCGGCGTCCAGCACGATACCTGCGGAGAGCAGCGAGGATCGTCAATGAGCAAGACTCGACAACAGCAAGTCTCTGATGTATCGCTCACACCTGTCAGTCGGAGCGTTCCGATAATCTTACACAATGCAGACAGCGGTCATGTTATCGACGCGTGTTATTGTTCCAGAAATAATACAGCTAGTGATAAATACGCAGCCCTAGTCAAAAAAAACCAAGGGAGATGCAGTTTCATAAATAATAGAGCCCTAGTGATAAATATACAAGCCCAAATAAGCCCTAATGGACATGCAATAAGAATTTTTTGCATCAATAATATATAATAATGTATATAAAAAAACGTATTCCATCATTTTTAATTAAAAAACGATATAGAAATATTTAAAAAAATACCAAAAATGACAAAATAACGCTGTAAAATGACTAAAACTGTAACTGAAACAACAACAAAACCGAATTTAGATTATTATTTTAAAAATTACAAAAAAACGAATTCAAGGTATTAATAAAAACTATAATAGTATATGATAATAATTCTTACGTAATTCCAACAAAACTTAAACAATTATTGAAAAAGTTTTCAAAATGCCCCTACTGGACATCACGGGCTATTACAGTTAAACACAATCTGATTTAAAGTTTTGAAGAAATTATTCCAATGCAAAACAGTTTTGATTTAAGAATTTTACATCTTAGATTTTATATTTAAGTGTCAGTTAGATACTACTGGATTTAAGAGCTAAGATCCTAAGGTAACTGTTATGATATTTTGTCTATAATAGGGCTAACTTGCATACGTTTTTGCATAAATTTTGTTTATAAGAGCTAACCAGTGAATTAAAAAATCATACTGGAAATTAGGTTATTATAATTAACTATAAATAAACTAAAACCATTACAAAAATTGTCATTGCTTGAACTAATATAATACAAAATAGAATACAAAAAGCAACATTTATCAAGAAATTAAAAAACTAATAATGACAAAAACAAACAGCTAAATTGCTATCTAAAATGAAAATGGAAAAAAAAAAGAATTTTAATCATACAAAATTACTAAAACTTTACAATTACAAGTAAAAAAAAAAAAAAATTAAATAGAACAATTAAAACAAAATTAAAGAATTAATCAAAACTATAATAGTGATTCCAACAAAACTTAAATGATAATAATAATAAAAAAAAGTTTTCAAGATGCCCCTGCTGGACATCACAGGGAATTACAATTAAAAATCTGATTTTAAGTTTTGAAGAAATTATTCCAATGCAAAACATTTAAAATAATTTAATTTTAAGAATTTTAGATCAAATAAGATCCTACAGGACTTTTTTTTTGACTAGGGAACTCTCTTTACAGCTAATTAGAGTTATAATTTGACTATAATAGGCTTAACTTGCACAAGTTTGAATTTTGATAACAAGAACTAACCAGTGGTACGGCCGGAGGCGTAGAGGGACAGCACAGCCTGGATGGCCACATACATGGCAGGGACGTTGAAGGTCTCAAACATGATCTGCAAGAGCAAAGCAGGCGTTTGTTATGAACCGTTTCGAGTCTAAACCCATCTGACTCTTTGAGAAATCATCAGAGTCTTCATCAGTACCTGAGTCATCTTCTCCCTGTTGGCCTTGGGGTTAAGAGGGGCCTCAGTGAGCAGGGTTGGGTGCTCCTCGGGGGCCACACGCAGCTCATTGTAGAAGGTGTGGTGCCAGATCTGAAGAGCACAGGTTATTGTGTTAATCATAATGTGAGATGCATGTATTGAACTGTAAGATACGACTGTAAAAATCGCACCTTCTCCATATCGTCCCAGTTAGTGATGATGCCGTGCTCAATGGGGTACTTCAGGGTCAAGATACCTCTCTTGCTCTGAGCCTCATCACCTACGTAGCTGTCCTTCTGACCCATACCCACCATCACACCCTGATGAAGAGAGAAGCATGGTTAGTGACTGTACTAGTTCAGGATTTCCTCTCGAATGTCTGCGATTGTGTAGCAGATGTGTTCGCACCTGGTGACGGGGTCTGCCAACAATGGAGGGGAAGACAGCACGGGGAGCGTCATCTCCGGCAAATCCAGCCTTGACCAAGCCAGAGCCGTTGTCGCACACAAGGGCGGTAGTCTCGTCGTCGTCGCACATGGTTGGTTTTCTGGTTGGTCTGGGAAGGAAACAGCAAAACACGGTCAGAAACGGAGAGTCTGTTTGCACATTTACACTGATGAACACTACACTGACCGAGTGAATAAACCGACTACACTGGTCTTAAAACTTAGTCATCTAATTGATTTCAGTTACATAAAAATTTGTCTAGTTTTAGGTCAAACTGCTATCTTTAGCTATTTAAGTAAAAAAAAAATTATAATAAAATTATTATAGCTAGTTGTAGTACCAAGTACTAAAATTATTAAAACTGAAACAAAAAAATGGATGGAAATGACAAAAAAATAATGAAATGTAACAATTTTACCTAAAATGAAAATGAAAACAGATAACAAAAATGTAAACAAATTCGAAATGTTACAAAAAGAAATAAAAATGTCAAAAACGTGCAACAAAACTGCTAAAACAGTGAAACGAAAACATAAAAAAAAGAGTTAAAAATATTTAAAAATGTTACAATTTTACCTAAAATGAAAATGAAAATGGATAATGGCAAGGAAAAGGAGTTAAAAAGGATGTTAAAAAAATATATTAAAAAAATAGCAATTTTACCTAAAATGAAAATGGAAAACAAAAATCTAAACTAATAAAGATGTCAAAAACATGCAACAAAATTACTAAAACATTAAAATGAATACATAAAAAGGAGTTTAAAATATTTAAAAATGTAACAATGTTACCTAAAATGAAAATGGATAACAAAAATGTAAACAAATTTAAAATGTCACTAAACTAATAAAAATGGCAAAAACGTGCAACAAAATTACTAAAACATTAAAATGGAAACATAAAAAAGAAGTTAAAACTATAAAAAAAGCTTATAAAAATGACAAAAACACAGTAAAAATGACTAAAACGTTAACTAAAATAAAAACATAAAAAGGAATTAAAAATATTTTTTTAAACGCTGGAAATTTCTCTATGCAGCTGGATTTGGTTCTGCACTTACATTTTTGCATCCTTGTTAGAAACTCACCTAAATAGTGTATTTACTCGGTTTAAATCGTCTACAACTTACATTTTAGGCTATAATTGTTAAATAATAATACGCTAGAGCGATCGGCGACACGTGTTTCATCTCCTCGCTCTGCCCATGAAGGGTTAGTGAAATCATATCTCCTCATGGCAGCTTAAGACTTCCAGCCGGATTCACAAATGCCAAAGAAAGGCTAGAGTTTAACTGGAGGACAGACGCTCTATTTAGGCTTCGACGTGTTTGAGAAGTCAGTCCTCTGCTCGCAGCTGTCAGCGCATTGCGTCACACCTGCCGGACTTCATTCATGCCGTGCTGATGCTTCACGAAAAAAGCGTTTAAATCTACCGTTCGCTCGCTATTCGCAGACTATTCTGAAAAAGTGATTGCTGAAAGTTTTCTCCGAAGTCTAACTATCAGGTCTTCGCAAACTCAAAGCTCGGACTAAAAGATCTAGAGAGGTTTTCAGATGCAGTAGGTTCTCCAGTAGCTGGTAGGACTCACCAAGTTGTTATCACAAGAACTGATGCTTCCACTGGGACAGAGAGACAAGGTGAGGAGCCCCCTTTAAATAAGACCGGCTCCCGGGGCCCTGGGCGGAGCATCGGGTTCACACAAGCCCAAATAAGTGCAGCCAAGAAAAAATAAAAACCAGAAAATAACCCTCTCCACCCATGAACCTGATCTCCGGGTGGATTGGGCCTCCCTAAAATTAAGAAAGGCTTCCTTAGAAATAGCGGGCTGAGTGCCAGCCATCTACGTCTTGAATCTTTAAGATGCCATATAAAATGATGCCATATTTGACTATTTATTTGAAATTAAATAGTGCTTAAATAGCACTTCTTGCATATTTCATGCAATGATTATTTAAATAACAAATTATAATGTTTCATATATGTTTTTTATACACACACGATATAAAATATATTTTTATTATTTTAAAAAACACTTTATACATGCTTTTTTAAAACTATACTTTTTATATATAATTAAAAATATGCTTTTTAATAAAATATTTTAAAAGTATATTTATTATACTAAAATATGCTTTTTTATAGTGTTCTGCTTTTATTTCATCTCTTTTTAAAATGTAATTTATATATATATATATATATATATATTTGTTTTTTAAGTATATTATAAAGTATTTCTTATTATACTAAAAATATACTTTATATTATATAATATATATATATATATATATATATAATATATTTTAAATATGCTTTTATTTTATCTTTTTAATGTAATTAAAAAATATATATTTTAAAAAGTATATTATTTAGTATTTTTTATTATACTAAAAATATACACTTTATATATAGTGTTCTGCTTTTATTTAATGTAATTAAAATATATAGATATTTTTTAAAAAAAAGTATGTTATGACGTTTTTTATTCTACTAAAAATATACTTTTTACATATTTTTTATATATTTCATATATGCTTTTATTTGATCTTTTTAAATGTAATTAAAATATATATATATATATTTTTTAAAAGTATATTTAATATTTTATATCATACTAAAAATATACTTTATATATATAGCCTTCTTCAGATTTAATTTTTTAATGTAATTAAATATATATTTATATATATTTATATAAATATATATATATATATAAAAATATATATATTTATATTTATATATTTATTTAAAAAGCATATTATAAAGTAGTTTTATTATACTAAAAAAATATACTTTTTATATGTAATGTTCGTCTACTTTTATTTTTTCCTTTCTTTTTGTAATTAAATATATGCTTTTTTAATATCCTATACATTTTTATCAATAAATATATTTTTTTACATTAAAAACCTGCACCTTTGTTATCTTTTTTATTTTCATGTAATTAAAAATTTACTTTTTAAATATGCTTTTAATATATGTAGTGTGTATATGTTTTATTTCATTTGAAAAAGTACCTTTTATAATTTTTATACTACTTTTTATCTGTTATGTTTGCTCTTTAAGTGCTTTTTTTACTACTATTTGGATGAAACAGGGTTGCAGCATGCATTATCACAGTTGCAAATGTGTTTTAAACATTTAGACATTCGTTCATCCGTTTGTAGGGTATAATTATGATATGGCACATAATCATGTCTTCATTTATCCCCCTAATTTTCATATCATTCCTGCACTCTTTGCATTAAATTGCTCTCAAATCTTGTTCATTCAGTGATTTTTGCCATAGTTTCAGTGTGAAGTGTGAGGCTTCTGTTGGAAACAGGGTGAGATTTACTAGGCTATAGTCAGCAGTCTCTTGATATAATTGTGATTATTCAGCTTTTTACGAACACAGGCTGCCTAAAGATGTCAACCAACCGTAACCAGGGTTTGCCGGCTCTCGTTTTAGCAACATCTTAGAGGCTCCTCGCTCTCTCCAGGATGAATACTGTATATGTCAATGGGCCAATGTGCTGGCATGTGGGCTCGAACCCTAAATGTGCTTAACAGCTGAGGGGTAACGCCAGCCGGGCCTTCTCCCCCACACGCCGCTCCCATTGGCCGGGACCTCGTAGTAGCTGCGCTCTGATTGGCTTAGCTCTCTCCTTTTAGGGTCATAGTTCTCATCAGGTGTTATGAACGTGAGGCCGGTCGAGCGTTTGTGAGCGGATCTCCCATTGGTGTGAGTCTTAAGACCCTGATCCTCAGCACCCCATTAGGAAATGCTCCCTTACTATGGCAACATATGGACGTCTGGGAGCCGCGTTTGTGCACGCAAATCAACTTTCTTAGACACATCTCCAAACTGGTGCATGGACTGCAACTGAGAACTGAAATAGAACTAGATCAGAGGGAAAAACACACACATTCATAAAGGCTCTATCTGGGTTATATGCTCACTTAAAAATGACTACAATATCATTAAATTAAAAATGAAATACATTCATAATATATCAAAATGTGATGGATGTGTACATTAATTTGTACATATTTTAGTAAAAAAAAAACAGCTCTTGTTTAATTTGGTAAATTAATCTCAATTTATTAATGAATAATTTATTCATTATTTATAATCATAATTTCAGTAGTATAACAAATGAAAATAATAAATAAAAAAATAAAATAAAAATATAAATATATTTTTATAAATATATGATCATTTTATATATAATTTAGAATTAAAAATAAAATTGTAAAAATATATTTTTAATTTTATATATATATATATAGTTTCTTAAACAAATGAAAAAAAAAGTAAAAAATATAAATATATTTTTATAAATATATTAATAATTATATATATATATATATATATATTAGAATTAAATATAAAAAATGAAAAATATATTTTTAATTATATATATATATATATATATATATATATATAGTTACTTAAACACAAATGAAAAAAAAAATATTTTTTTATAAATACAATAATACTTTTATATATAATAAAATATAAAAAAATAAAATATATTTTTTAATATGTTTTGAATTATATATATATATATATATATAATATATATTAATTATGTATATGTTTTGTAAATTCTTAAACATATATATTTATATATATATATATATAAAATGTACTTTAAATATATATCATTATAAAAATATTTTTTATTTTCCAAAAACATCAAATAAATTGATTTGTATCTATTATTTAAATGTAAATCTGTCTATTAATGTGATTAAAATCAAATCCTCACAAGTGTAAGAATGGGTGAACTTTGTAAAAATAAAAATAAACATTTAGAGCTGTAAAAGTGTGTTTTTAAGCCGCATGGTTCTGAATGAGAGTTTGATGGAGGCGTCCGATCTGTGGTTTTATGTCAGTGTAGGTTATGAGGGTTCGTTCCTTCTTCACATAGTCCACTGCTTGAGAGTTTGACTATTAATAGCTGTTTTGCTCTGTCTGCACATAGAGGCAAATGAAGGAGCGTCCAGGATTCCACAGCATTTTAATGATGAATCAATACAGTCAATCAGCACAGCCCTTGTTTAATAAGGCACACGTGATCTAATGAGGGAAATCTTCATTTCATATCATTTGAAGAGCATTAAAACGGTTCGCATCCGTTTTTACTGTTAGCCAATTAATATGTGCATCATGTTACACACTAGACACAAATAGCAGAGCAAATCTCAAGCTGACGTTTAGGTCAACAGTGACGTGAAATTATTCTCCATATGTCATATATGTCATTTTAGTAAAATGTCAGTTAATATTTTAAAAGTTATTTAATTATGAATTAATTTTGATTTATTATATAATTATTTATTATATAATTATATATATTATAATGTTTTATATTTATTATATAATTCAAAATTATATTTTTAATTACGATAGTAAAATATTTTTCTATAATATAATATATAATACTTTTTGAAATTGTTTTTAAAAATAAATGTTTTTTTCCTAACCTAAGTTATTTATTTTAGTAAACTAATGTCATTTTTTATTATATTATAAATGAATATTTAATTCAATATTGAAATAATTATTATGAATTATTGATCATTTTAACAGCTGATGATCACTGGCATATATTCAAACATATATTCTTCAATTTAATAAATTAAAAATTATTAATTAAATATTGAAATAAATATTATAATAATTAGTAATTATTGATCATTAGCATATATTCAAACAACGTTATTCTTCATTTTAATAAATTAATTTGAATTTTAGCTATTTATTAAGAATTATTAATTAAACATTTAATTAAATAGTATCATAATTATTATTAATTATTGATCACTATCAAATATTTAAACCAAGTTATTCTTCATGTTAGTAAATTACTGTCAATTTTATTTATGTATTTAGTTTTATTAATTAGATATTTAATTAAATATTAAAATAGTTATAAATTATATATCATTTTAACATCTGATGAACACCCAGCTATTCTTCATTTTAATAAATTGATGTTTTAGCTATATATTAAGAATTATTAATTAAACATTTAATTACATATTATAATAATTATTATTAATTATTGATTACTAGCATATATTCAAACAAAGTTATTCTTCATTTTAGTAAATGAATGTGCATTTGAGCTATTTATTAAGAAGTATTAAACATTAAATTAAATATTATAATAATTATTATTAATTGATCACTAGCAAATATTCAGGCCAAGTTATTCTTCTTTTTAGTAAATTAATGTCAGTTTTAGCTATTTAGTAAGAATTTCTAATTAAATATTTAATTACATATAATAATAATAATTATTATTAATTATTGATCACTAGCATATATTTAAACCAAGTTATTCTTCGTTTTAGTAAATTAATGTCAATTTTATGTATTTATTTATTAATAATTAATTATTTCATTAATAATTTCAATTTCAAATGATAAAAAATATTATTTTAGTTACATTGAAATTCTAAAATAAAATCAGATAACTATACATATATACACACATATATATTCGGAAACAGTTATTCACAATTAATTCAGTCAGTTATTTAATACAAATAAATTTAAACATTAAATATATATAATAAAATATTTTGGTTACAAATTTGAAAACATAGGCCCATATGATTTACTTCAATGCTGTAAAAATGAATAGTTTATAAAATAGAAATACTATAAATAAAACATTAATAATATAAACATAATAATATAAATTCTAATAAAATTAGGCCATATTCAATGCTGTAAAAAATATATAAATATATTATTTAAATATAATGTAAATATAATAAGAAAATAGTCCCATATTATTTACTGTAATCTTTATAAATAAAATATATAATGCACTAATGAACTTATGTTCCGCACGAATAGTTTAACATTGAAGATTGATATCTCTCAGTCCGGCGTCTCAATTTCAGAACGATACAATCGTAATGTCAAATATAAATAGTTGGTGATAAGACCCTCTTGTGCCTAATAAAGTTTCTCAAATTTCTCTCGCAGGGCACAGACGGACGCTCGTGAAGAGCAGCAGCGCCTCTCAGCGGCGTGATGACGCAGTGCGGGCCGCGCTGTACACGTCATCAGAGCGACGAGGGAGTGTGACGCTGCCACGCGACAGCTGTTATGATTACATGCCTCCACATGACAAGTTTTATTTCTGACTTTTACGGTCTCGCAGCGCGTGTTTCTGATCGCATTTGACCGGCGATGGTGTTGAGGAGCGTCTGTGAGTGCTGAGCTCGAGTTTGGTGCCGGAGCTCATGATGCAGGATGAATGATTACTCTCTTCAGCAGGAGAATGAGCTCGAGGCGCTGGCATCAATATACGGGGAGGATTTCAGAGACATCCGACCAGAACATCCGTGGAAGGTATTCATGTCATAATCTCCCTCAGAAGTGTTTATTCCTCTCAGTAACGCCAGATCTAAGTTAACAAGCAGGATTCGGTCTTTAACGAAGCTCGTTTTCAGTTATAAGTTCACTCGCTATGTTTCCTACAGCATCACTGAAGTATTTCATATCACTTCCTACAACTCTGCCCGTCGAAGCACTTTTATGTACACATGTGGGCGTGTCGAATGTTAATTAGCTCTATGTATGTATGTTTAAGATGCCCACACACATGCTTACCCTTCATCTTACCCTGCTTTCTTTGTATATATTTAAAATACTAAATTCTCACAGCAAAAACAGTCATAGTTTAGTTGTCCACTTCACTTTCTGGACCCCAGGCTGTGAACGTGTACGTGTGGGCGTGACATATGTTAATGAGCTCAGTGTTTTGACTTGCATCATGTTGGGAAAAGTTACTTTTAAAAGTAATGCATTACAATATTGAGTTACTTTTTATGGAAACTAATGCGTTACGTTACTATTGCGTTACTTTTAAACTCTATAAAAAGTTTTGGCAAATGTAAAAGCCCTTTCACACCGAAAAGTGAAATGAATACACTCATGTCTGTACAGTTGGATGGAAGCATACGGGTAGCAAAATTTATTTTGTAATGGAATATGCAATGGCAATGCATTTCTGTATTTAAATGGACATTTTCCCTTAGAGAATGAAAATTCAATTAGATAATTTACACTTGCCATTTCCTACACTAGTTTTAACATGCAAAGACATTTTAACAAACATGTATTACCCAAATTGATTAAATATGTTTAACATGTCTAAGCAAAAACTGTAGCAAAATTATCATTTAAATGCTATTTTTCCTAAATGCGTTTAGAATTATGGGTGGGACAATTGGGATTGCATTTTGAAAATGAAAATAATTAAATTTTATAATTGACTTTTCATTTTCTTGCATTGCCATTTTGCATATTGCATTTCTTCAACACTCTTCAGCAATATAAAAAAAAAAACAGTGAAGCACAAATGTTAGCTTATCTAAAGTGATTTTGCTTATTAGTATGGTTGATTTGCATCATCGAATGTCAGCAGCAAAGACATTGGTTAATAAAATTAAATATGTATAGAATACATATATATATGTGTGTGTGTGTGACCCTGAACCACCAAACCAGTCATAAGGTTTAATTTTCTAAATAAATAAGCTTTCCATTGATGTATGGTTTGTTATGAACAGACAATATATCAAAATCTGGAATCTGAGGGTGCAAAAAAATCAAAATATTGAGAAAATCACCTTTAAAGTTGTTCAAATGAACTTCTTAGCAAAATGCACATCACTAATCAAAAATTAAATTTTGATATATTTACAGTAGGAAATTTACAAAATATCTTCATGGAACATGAACTTTACTTAATATCCTAATAATTTTTGCCATAAAAGAAAAATCGATAATTTTGATCCATACAATGTATTGTTGGCTATTGCTACAAATATACCTGTGATACTTACGACTGGTTTTGGGCTCCAGGGTCACATTTGTGTTATTTAACATTTAATTTTTGCAGGTTTGAGTCATATTCATATATGAGTTGGATTTCACTGTTTTTATTCATTTTGAGGAACACTCAATCTGTTTTTGTGCAAGTGGGATGAATGAATACATGAACACCTCTTCACTTACTCCCGATTTCTTTCAACACGGGGACAGGAGAGCTTTGAAAATGGAAAAACAAAGTAACTTGTGTACTTATTTTAAAAAGTAACTCATAAGAAGTTACTTGAAAAAAGTCTGATTACATAACTCACATTACAACACTGTGTTATACTGTACTGTGCTACTGTCTGGTTAAAGGAGAAGTCCACTTCCAGAACAACAATTTAGAAATAATGTACTCACCCCCTTGTCATCCAAGATGTTCATGTCTTTCTGTCTTCAGTCGTAAAGAAATTATGGTTTTTGAGGAAAACATTTCAGGATTTTTCTTCATATAATGGACTTCATTGGTGCCCCAATTTTGAACTTCCAAAATGTAGTTTAAATGCAGCTTCAAAGGCTCTAAATGATCCCAGCTGAGGAAGAAGGGTCTTATCTAGTGAAACGATCATAATTTTTTTCGGAAAATAAAAATGTGTATAATTTTTAAGCACAAAAGCTCATGTAGCACAGGCTCTGGGATGCACGTTCTTGAATGATTCATTCATTTTGAATGAATCTTTAATGTGACTCGGGAAGAACGAGTCGTCTCGGGGAGTGATTCGTTCAGTCGTGCATGCGCAACATCCTATTAGATTCTGTACTGGAGTTAGTTCATCTGTTTTTCGAGTGGTTCGTTCATCTTATGGGGCGTCACGTGATGAACGAACGACTCAAACCCGAAAACTAGTCAGATAAGAGGTGAGGTGAGCGAATCATAGACTAAAGACCCAGGTAAACAATGAATGAATCTTTTCTGTTTCTTATAGCATTATAGTTTTGTCTTGTTTGTAGTGTGATCAGTGTTTGTGTAAGCAGTAGATGTGTTAGAGAAGTAACACATAACATTTTAATTATATTTTGCTAAAATTAACAAAAAGATTTGTTCATTTTGCTGAACGAGACTCAAAGGTCCAAGTCGGTAAAATGATCCGAACTTCCCATCACTACTACGAATCTAAGTTCATGGTCTGTGTACTCCGGCTCAAAAAGGTCGAGTATGGTGAAAAACTCCATCTTATTTTCTCGTACAACTTCAGAATCGTCCGACATCGTTGTAGCTTTTTGTTTGTAAACAGCGTTTGACTTACTTGCACTTTCTTAGTCTTTGTGTGTTCGCTTTGTAAACACTGGGTCTGTAGTTCAACGTGACCTTTTGATGTGATTCAACAGTACGTGAACGTGCATCCCAGAGCCTGTGCTACACCAGCTTTTGTGCTTAAAAAAGATACACAATTTTATTTCCCGAAAAAAAAAATGACCGATGGTTTTTCTAGATAAGACCCTTCTTCCTCATCTGGGATCGTTTAGAGCCTTTGAAGCTGCATTTAAACTACATTTTGGAAGGTCAAAATTGGGGCACCAATGAAGTCCATTATATGGAGAAAAATCCTGAAATGTTTTCCTCAAAAACCATAATTTCTTTACGACTGAAGACAGAAAGACATGAACATGGATGACAAGGGGTGAGTACATTATTTGTGAATTGTTGTTCTGGAAGTGCACTTCTCCTTTCAAGTGTGTATGTGATGTGTTTGTAGGTCAAACGTCCTCCAGAGGTTTATTTGTACCTGCGGCCGAAGGGACTCAGTTACGGACAGACCAGTTACGTCTCAGTGGACCTGGAGGTCAAATGTCCACCGACATATCCTGATGTGTGAGTTTTTAATATCTTTTATATGTCAAATTCATATATTTATTCAATCAATCAGATCAGAATACTGTAGGCTGTTACCAACAAAATCTTAGTGACATTAATGATTTACATTGTGTTTACTAATGTCTTATTCTGTTTAAAGGTGGATTTTTTTTGTTGCATAAATAGCCTGTGTGAAGTATACGAATTATACAGCAGGAACAAAATGTAATGTTAATGTTTAAGTGACACTTTTTAATGTTTTTAGTTTTGTTAACAAAACACAAGTGTGATACAAGCACAATATTTCACTACAAGCATGGGTCAAAGGTCATTTGTACAGGTTATAGATTATTTTAGGGTTCAAACATCTCTAAAGATGCCTATTTCTGGTCTACACTAAACCATGCATGATTTCTCAGTTGTTGTGTTTTCATGGTTTGTCATCAGGCCTCCAGAGCTGGAGCTGAAGAAAGCTAAAGGCCTGTCCTACGACAAACTACAGCAACTCCACACAGAGCTCAACAAGCTGGCCAAAGACAGATGTGGAGAGGTGAGACGCTCGCAAACACCATTTTCTGCAATATGCATGCATGTACAGTACTGGTCAGAGGTTTGGAATAATTATGATTGTTTAATGTTCTTGAAAAAAGTCACTTCTGCTCAACAAGGCTGCATTTATTTGATCAAAAGTACAGTAAAAATAGTGAGATATTATTACAATTTAAAACAGCTGTTTTCTATGTGAATATCTGTTAAAATGTAATTTATTTCAGTGATCAAAACTGAATTTTTCAGCATCATTACTCCAGTAACTCCACATGATTCTTCAGAAATCATTCTAATATGCTGATTTGCTGCTGTATTATTGCTGCTCAATTATTAATAATGGTTCTTATTATTATCAAGGTAAAAAAAAAAAATATATATATATATATATATATACACACACACACACACACACATTAATTAAAATTTTATAAAATAGGCTAATGTTATTTACTTCAATGCTGTGAAAATGAATAGTTTATAAAATAGAAATACTAAATAATGTTTAATAAATTAAACATTAATATTATAAATACAATAAAAAAAAAGAAAATAGGTCCATATGGTTTACTTCGATGCTGTGACAATGTATAATCTTCATAAATTTAATTATTTAAATATAATGTAAATATAATAATAAAATAATAAGTAAATAGGCCTATATGATTTACTTGAGTGCTGTGAAAATTAAGTTTATAAAATATAAATACTATAAATAAAACATTAATATTATAAATATAATCTAATAATATAAATTCAAAAATAGGCAGATATAATTTACTTCAATGCTGTGAAAATGTGTAATCTTTATAAAATTAATTATTTAAATATTATGTAAATATAATAAGAAAATAATAGGAAAATAGACCCATATTATTTACTTTAATTCTGTGAAAATGAATAGTTTATAAAATCTTAATACTATAAATTAAACATTAATATTATAAATATAATAAAACAAGAAAATAGGTCCATATGGTTTACTTCAATTCTGTGAAAATGTGTAATCTTTATAACATTTTTTAAAATATAATATAAATATAATAATAAAATAAGAAGAAAATAGGCTCATATGATTTACTTGAATGCTGTGAAAAGTAATAGTTTATAAAATATAAATACTATAAATAAAACATTAATATTATAAATATAATCTAATAATATAAACAAAAAAATAGGCAGATATAATTTACTTTAATGCTGTGAAAATGTGTAATCTTTAAAAATAATTTATTTAAATATTATGTAAATATAATAAGAAAATAGGCCCATATTATTTACTTTAATGCTGTTAAAATTAATAGTTTATAAAATATTAATACTATAAATAAAACATTAATATTATAAATATAATATAATAATATAAATTCTAATAAAATAGGCCCATATGATATACTTCAGTGCTGTGAAAATGTGTAATCTTTATCAGATTAAGTATTTACATATGATGTAAATATAATAATAAAATAGTATTATTATTTACTTCAATGCTGTGAAAGTGAATAATGTTTTTATCTAATTATTCAGATGTAAATATATAATGTATAAGTGAGCAGAAAGTTCAGAAGGTGCTGCAGAACAGGATGAATCTGTTTCACACGGTATTGCTTTGTGATGTGTGTGGTCGTGTCTTTATCTTCGTCTTCCTGTTTCAGGTGATGATCTACGAGTTGGCGGATTTCGTCCAGGGTTTTCTGACGGAGCACAATGTTCCTCCCTCGAGCTCCTTCCACGAGGAGATGCTGAAGAACCAGCGGCGTCAGCAGGAGCGTTTGGCTCTGGAGGAGCAGCAGAAGATCGACCAGCGCCGCAAACAGGAAGAGCAGATGGTGTGTGTCACTTCCTCTTGTGTAGTTATAAACCGTCCTCTTCAATTATTAAAGAGCAGCTTTGATTAAAGGAAAGAAAAACAGCTCCATCTCTCTTTATTGTTGTTTTATTGATATCAGTGCTGTAAGTCTTTATGCTCCAGTTTGTGTTTTTGTGTTTTAGTGCTGTGCTCATGTTCAGTGTTTCTCTCCAACAGCAAAATGAGATTCTTGCAGAAATCCAGAGGAGGGAGGAGGAGAGACGAGAAGAAAGGAGAAAGAAAGAGATGGCCAAACTGGTGAGATCTTTGTTTTGTTTAGTTTTCTGCAATTGCAATCCAATTAAGGGGAATTTAAGTATTTAAAGAAATGCCATAATGTGCAATATTTTGTCTTCCTTCATACAAAAGGGTATTAATCAGATTATATTTATTATATTATATTATATTAAATTATATTATATTATTACATAAACATTCATTTGCACAGCATGCAAGTAAATTTAAGCCTATTTAATTAGTTTTTAATATTATATTATAGTTATATTTAAATAATTAATTAATTAATTATATAAATATTAATAATTCGCACTGCATTGAAGTAAGTCATGGATTGTATTAAAATTTTTATATTTATATATATTATTTATTTATATATATGTTATATCATTTCAAAGTTTTATTTATTACTATATTGTTTAATTATATATAAAAAATATGTATATTTTAAAAATATTTATATATCTGAATAATTATGTAAAATTATTTTTCACAGCACTCAAGTAAATTACATGGGTCTATTTTATTATAATTATAATTATTATGATTGTTATATTTTTAAATAAATTATTTTATATTTAAATAAATAGTTATATAAACATTAATAATTTATAATATAGTTATTTTTTATATATTATTATATTATAGTTATATTTAAATAATTAATTATATAAACATTAATAAATTCGCACTGCATTGAAGTAAGTCATGGATTTTATTAAAATTATTATATTTATATATATTATTTATTTATATATATATATATATATATATATATATTATATTTTATTATATTATATTATTTTTGTTATATCATTTAAAAGTTTTATTACTATATTAATTATATATTAAAAAATATGTATATTTTTAAATTTTTAAAATATTTATATATTTGAATAATTATATAAAATAATTTTTCACAGCACTGAAGTAAATTACATGGGTCTATTTTATTATAATTATAATTATTATGATTATTATATTTTTAAATAAATTATTTTATATTTAAGTAAATAATTATATAAACATTAATAATTTGCACTGCATTAAAGTCATGTAATGTGTTATAATTATTATATTATTTTGTTATATCATTTAAATACCTAATTGTATAAACAATATAAATTATCACAGCATTGAATTTTTATTAATTACTATATTCAGTTTAATTATATATTTAAATTTTTGTTAATATATATTTTTAATTTTATACTTTTAAAATATTTATATTATATTTGAATAATTATATAAAAATATTTTTCACAGCATTAAAGTAAATTACATGGGCCTATTTTATTTAAATTCTTCTTATTATATTTTAAAATTATATATTATTATATTATAGTTATATTTAAATAATTAATTATATAAACATTAATCATTTGCACTGCATTGAAGTAAGTCATGTAATGTTGTTATTATTATATTATTTTGTTATATCATTTAAATAACTAATTGTATAAACAAAAATTATCACAAAATTGAAGTTTTATTTAGTACTATATTCTGTTTAATTATAGATTTTTGTTAATATATATTTTTATTTTAAATTAAAAAAAAAATTATATTATATTTGAATAATTATATAACATTATTTTTCACAGCATTGAAGTAAATTACATGGGCCTATTTTATTCTTATTATTATATTTTAAAATGATATATTTTTATGTTTTATTATTGTTATTTTTTATAAGTAATTATATAACATTAGTAATTTGCACTGCATTGAAGTAAATCATGTAATGTATTATAATTATTATATTATTTTTGTTCTATAATTTAAATACCTAATTGTATAAACAATATAAATGATCACAGCACTGAAGTTTTATTTATTACTATATTTTTATGTTTAATACTATACTTTAATATATATTTTTTATTTTATAATTTTAAAATCTTTATATTATATTTGAATAATTATATAAAATTATGTTCTCTTTAATGATATATTTAAAAGTTGAAAATATATTTTTCATGATATATTTTTAAAATATTTATATTATATTTTAATAAGTATATAAAATTATTTTTTCATTGAAGTAAATTACTTGGGCTTATTTTTTTATAATTCTTATTAGATTTTAAAATGATATATTATTATATTATATAATATTTATACTTAATAACTTACGTAAACATTTTCACAGCATTAAGGTAAATCAACAAAACCTGATTAAATTGTTAATTGCGATTATTTGCATTGCAATTATTGGTCAGCACAGAATTGCTGATGTAATATGAGCACGTCAGTAATGTTTTATTGTGTGATTGTGTGGTGTGATTCAGGAGCGTCTGGAAAGCGCCGCCGTCACCGTCCCGCCTGCTTTAGAGAGACAAGCTTCAGCCTCGTCAGGGTCACCGGTGGATCCGTCTGACGGAAAGAAAGCGCCGATGAACAGACGCCGAACCACATCCAGCAGCAGACACAGGTCTGGATCATTAAACACACATACACGTCATCGTTTCCATCTGACATGACATCTGACGTGTGCCGTTCTTCTCGCTTCCCAGACGAGACACGTATAACGAAGATAATGCACGGCAGCAGGAAGTGCTTCACTTCAGCAACAGCTTCCTCGGGGAGGTCGTTGTTCACAGAGGGAAGTGCATAGGTGAGATCGGTGAAATATCAGCGTCTGACAGTTTACTATGATGTTTATTAATGGTCACATGACATGCAAGCAATTAAAATATTTTTGAAATATTAAATTATTTTAAATACAGACATTTAAAATATTTGTATGTTTTGTATTTGGTGTTTTATTTTAAAATAATATTTTTATTTTAATATTTTATTTTGTTTTTTTTAGTTATTTAATTAAAATTTGATTCTTATGTTTTTTTTTTATTTTTATAGTTTATAATTTGTATATTTTAGATTTATTTTGAATTAATTATTTTAAATTCATTGTAAGTTTCCATTTTTATTTCATTAATTTCATTTAATTTTTAGAATTTTAAAATTATTTATTTGTTCGCCGTTTACATTTTTATTTTATTTATTTGTAGAAAGTATTTTAGATTTATTTTATTTTGTTTAATTTTTTTATTAAATTTTACATTGTTTTTAATACTTTTTAGTAAGTGTTTTGATTTGTTTTTATTTTAAAATTATTTATTTAATTTTTTTTTAAGATTTAATTAATTATTAGCCCAGTTTGGAAAACACTGAAGTAGTTTCTCTACACTTTTTAAGATTTCCTGCAGGATGTGGATGTAGTTTGTTATATCTTTCTGTGTCTCAGGTGAGAGCGAGCGTCTGGGTCGCAGTGTGTATTACGCTTTCAATTCCACCTCTGGAGATTTTGCAGTCGTCTACGAGTGGATCCTTCGCTGGAAGTCAATTGGAAAGTTCTTCACGACTCAGGAGAAAGAGAAAATAGAGAAATGCAAAAAACAGGTAGAGAAGTCCACAAATCATGGATGATTTTTAAATATCTGATATAAAATAATATTTTTATGAAGACATTCAAACATAGGCACAGTTGATAAATGCATGAAATTGCCTGTTGACTGTAAAGCAGATTTTATTGGATTATCCTGCATTAAATGATATTAGGCAATAGTAGATTTTATTGATTCTAATTTAATTAACATTACATTTTTATATATATTTTTTTTATAATTCTTTTATTTTTGTTTTATTTTGAAAGAATCATTATTTTGAATACATTGTAATTTTACATTTTTATTATTTTATTCATTTTTATAAATTGCTTACTTTAGGTTTTTTTTTTTAATTATGTAATAAAAATTACATTGTCATGTTTTTAATCATTTTAGTTTTTTTATTTCATTTTTTAAATTATTTATTCATTTGTAGTTTTAAATGTATAATTTTTTTATTTACTTTTTAGAAATGATTTCTTTTTAATTAATTAATTTTTTTTTTTTTAATTTAATTTTACATTCTTATGTTGTCAATCGGAAAATTCTTCACCAGTTAGGAGAAAGGGAAAATAGAGAAATAGGTAGAGAAGTCAACAAATCATGGATGATTTTTAAATATCTGATATAATATTGTAGTTGTATAAAGACATTCAAACATGGGCACAGTTGATAAATGCATGGAGGTTTTTTTGTTTTTATATAGAGCATTTTCCTCATATTATTTCTTAACATATAATATGTATAAGACAAGTTTGTACAAGATGTAGTTGTAGTTCATGCATCTTTTCTGCAAAGATATTTAACAAGTGATTTGTTTACAAATCACATTTACATCATGTTGACAACTTGACAACAGAATTTTCTTTAACTAGAGGGTTAATAAAGAAAAAGTTACTTGAATCATGTTGTAGTTACATTTTCAAGTTGACTAATTAAAAATCATAAAAAAACGTTCTGAAAAAATCAAGATTTTCATTTTTTGCTGTATCTCCCAGCCCTTTTTAAAAATTAATAATTAATATACAGATTTTAAATAAAAAGTGTTTTTTTTTTTTTAATTATTTATTTATTATTATTTTAATTTATTTAATATTTGAGAAATATTTTATATTTATATATTATATTAATTAATTTATTATTAATAATATTAAATGAAAACAAAAAATCATATTTACTATATTTTAATATCGTTGTAGGGAAAGTATTGTTTTTTTTATTGTAATAAATATTGTAATTTCTCTTTTTTAATATATTAAGTATATAATATTTTATAAAGAAATTAATACATAGGCACAATTGGTGAATGGATAAAAGTGTCTGACAATAAAGCATATTTCACTGGATTTTATTCAGAAATATTCGTGGACATTTTTTAAAAAAGGGAATTTTTTTTTTTTAGATTTTTCTGTCAAATATCAGGTTGATATTTTCTTGATGCGTCTTATAAATGTTTAATATATTTATATTTACATTTTTTATTATTTTTTTTATATAATTAGATTTATAATTATTTTAATAATTTAGTTTGCTGCTCATATAGCAAAAAATAATAATAATAATAATAACAAACATGACCCTGGACCACAAAACCAGTCATAAGTAGCACATGTATATTTGTAGAAATAGCCAAAAATACAGTGTATGGGTTAAAATGATCCATTTTTAGGTATAGATCATGTTCCATGAAGACATTTAGATTTTCTTTGCACCCTCAGATTCCAGATATGTATTTATATATAAATGTAGTTATTTTTTTTTATCATTTGCTTTCAGATCCATGGTGTGGAGAGTGAGCTGAACTCTCTGCTGAAGCTCAATCACCCTCATCTGGTTCACTATCATGCGCTGAGCTGCACGGAGCGGGACGACTGTCTGGTGGTGGATCTTCTGGCCGAACACGTTCCCGGCTCCAGTCTGGCACGGGTCCTGTCCGGCGGCGCTCCGGTGCCCGTCGATCAGCTGCGGCGTCACGCCGTCCAGCTAGTGAGCGCCCTCAACTATCTGCACGCTAACTCGGTCGTGCACAAGCAGCTGAGCCCGTCCTGCGTGCTGCTGGACTCTCAGGGCGACGTGAGGCTCGCCGACTACAGTCTGGCCAAGCGTCTGGCCGACGTCTGTAAGGAGGACATCTTCGAGCAGGGTCACGTGCGCTTCAGCGAGGACGCGCTGCCCATGCGCTTCGGGAAGAAGGGAGACGTCTGGAGTTTAGGGCTGCTGCTGCTGGCGCTCGCTCAGGGTCGAGAGGTCAAGGAGTATCCCGTAACGCTCCCATCGAATCTGCCCACGGACCTGCACGACTTCCTCAACAAGTGAGTGGGAAATAAATCCTAATCTAATCATGACAAACTATATACTATAGATTCCTAAATAGGAGCAGTAATAGATTAATTTATGACAAGAGTGCACCTTTGTCACTAAAAAATCATGTTTTACTAATCATCATAAATTATATATTAATTAAAAGCTTAAAAACTCAAAATTCATGCTGTTAAAACCATTTTAAAATTGGACATTGCATTGCTATGGAAATGGCACCTCAGAATCATTACAAAATGTATTTGTTAATGAATTATAGCAATTTAAGTTTGGATAGTGAGCTATCAAATGGATAACTTATTTTAGTTATTTTAAGGTTATTAGTTATTGTGTTATTTTAAAGTAATTTATTAATTCAAGTTTAACTTTCTATTATTTTATTTGTGTTAGAAATGGTTTCATTTTTATTTTTTATTGATTAATATTAGATTCGTATGAATATTTTTTACTCATTTTAGTGGGTGTTCTATTTTGACTCTTTGATTTTAAAATTATGTATTAATTATAATTTAGCATGTATTGTTTTAATCGTTGTTAGAAATTTCGTTTCTATTTTTTATTTTTAATTATTTAATTAATAATACATTGTTTTTAGTAACTTTAGTGTTATATAATAATTGTAGTAAGTGTTCTATTTTGATCTTTTGATTTTTACATTTTTATCATTTAATTAATTTTCAGAAATTTACTTTTCAGAAAATACTTTTTTAATTATTCAATTAATTAAGTGTCTTATGTCGATTCTTTTCAAAATTATTTATTCGTTTTAACCTTACTTTTTTATTTTTCTTCACTTTTAAAAATGATTTAATTTAGATTTAATTTTTAATGGTTTAGTTAATATTAAATTCTTATGTTTTTTATAATTATAGTGTTTTATTTTGATTCTTTATTTAAGAATTATTCAGTCATTGTAATTTGTATTTTTTTTATTTAATTGTGTTCTTTTTTTAGACACTAATTTTTATTGTTTTATTTTGATTCTCTTATTTTTTGAATTATTTATTCATTATAATTTGACTTTTCATAATTGTATTCATTTTTAGACATTCATTTTGTTTTATTTTCATTTTTTTGATTTTAAAATTATTTATTCATAGTAATTTGACTTTTATATAGTTGCATTCATTTTTAAACATTATTTTTATTGTTTTATTTTGATTCTTTTATTTTAAAATTATTTATTTATTGTAATTAGATTTTTTTTAATTAATTTTTAAAATATTTCATTATTTAATTTAACATTCTTATTTTATATTTTAGAAAGTGTTTTTATTTTTACTTGTTTTTATTTTAATTATTTATTTACATTCTACATGATATAATTAGTTATAAAAATTATTGGGCAATCCAATAATTTATAATTAATTAATTTAATTTTTAATTTTATTTTCACGTTCACAAATTTCTGATGTTGATTAATGATCATGACATTGTATTTTTTCTCTTTTAGTAAATGTTCTATATTAATTTGTATTTGATTTATTTTAATTTTGCCTTAATTATTAACTCACAAAGTTTTTTAGATACAAATGCTCTGCTGTGTATGAATGATCTGTGTTTTTTCTGTAATATGATGGTTGTAGCTATATTTATTGTGTGTGTGTGTTTGTGCAGGTGTGTGTGTCTGAATGACTCTGATCGCTGGCACGCTCATCAGCTCCTGGATCATTCGTTCCTGCGTCCTCCGTCGCCCAAGAGCGTCGCTCCGAGTCAGGAGTCCAGTCCAGAAGGTGAAACGCGCACAAACACACAATGAGTTTACATGACACATTACACGTCTCTGTAATGAGCCCTTCACGTGTTGCTCCTCAGACACAGGCCTTGATTTCGCCTCCACGGTCGTCCCGCATAGTCACCTCCTCAGCGCCCCCTTCAGTACGGAGGTGCAGAAGCAGTTCTCGCGCTACTACAACGAGTTCTCAGAGCTGCAGCTGCTGGGCAAAGGAGCGTTCGGTGCTGTTATAAAAGTCAGTAAAAAAAAAAAAAAAAGGAATATTTTATGTAATTTATAATTTTGTTATGCATCTGCACAGAACATAAAAATAATTTTGAACTTCAGTAGTATAACATATGAAGCTTATTATTATTATTATTACTAATATTATTATTATTTATGCAAAAAAACATAAAAAATAAAAAATATTTTGAACTGCAACATTTTTAACATATTATGCTTATTGTTATTAGTAGTAGTATTATATTAATTTGTATTTTCTTAGGTAAAAAAATAATTGAATATAATTTATAATTTAGTTTCCATTTAAATAAATATTATTTAAACTTTGGTATTATTAATCTTGAAGTATTGTTATGTTAAATAAAAAAAAGAATAATAATTTATAATTAAATGCATGATACAGTTATGTATCTGCATGGAAAATAAAAACAATTATTATAAGTCGTTATCATATAATGAAAATATTATTATTATTATTATTATTATTATTATTATATGTATTATATATTAAGAAAATGTATTTTATAATCTACATGGAAAATAAAAAATATTTTAAACGGCAATATTTTTAACATATGATGCTTATTATTAAAAGTATTGTATTAATTTTGATTTTCTTGTTAGGAATTTTTTTTTATGTAACTTTAGTTTCCATTTAAAATAATAAAAAAATAATTTTAATTATTTTAAACTTTTATATTTTTGATTATTATATTATATATTGTTATATTAAATTAAAAAAAAAAGAATAATAATTTATAATAAAATTTATGATAGTTATGTATTTACATGGAAAAATAAAAACAATTATTACAAATCTTTATCATATAATGAAATTATTATTATTATTATATGTACTATATTTTATATTATCAAGTAAAAATATAAATTTCATAATTACATAAAAATTATGCTTACATATTATGCTCATTATTATAAGTAAAAATCTGATAATATAATTTATAATTTAGTAATTATTTAAAACTTTGATATAAATCTTAAAGTATTGTTATATAGTATTATATTAAGGGGAAAATGTATAATAAAATGTATGATAAAGTTATGTATCTGCATGGAAAATTAAAAAATATAAATCTTTATCATATAATGAAATATTATTATTATTATTATTATTATTATTATTCGTATTATATTATATTATATTATATTATATATTATTAGGTAAAAATATTTATTTCATAATCTATATAGAAAATTAAACTGCTTGTTATTCTAAGTATTATTTTATTCTAAGTATTTTCTAATTAAGTAAAAAGTAAAAAATGATTTAAAACTTTAATATAAATCTAATATTATATTATATTATATATAAAGTATATATATATATATATATATATATAATAGGTTTTACATATAAAATATATAATTTAGATTCCATTTAAAAAAAAATTAACTTTGATATAAATCTTGAAGTATTGTTCTATTATTATAATAAGGAAAAAATAATAATTTATAATAAAATGTATGATATGTATCTGCATGGAAAATAAAAACAATTATTTAAAGTCTGTATCATATAATGAAAATATTATTATATATTAATAAGTAAAAATATGTATTTCATAATCATTTATAATATAATTTATTATTTTTATAATGTACCATTTAGTTTAATGGCACAATAGCACAATGGCAATGCTGATATTTAGTCTTAGTTTGTTCTTGCAACGGTTTTATTTTGGTAGAAAATGTCTAAGAGCTTATGAGCGTGCTTTCTACATGCTCATATTTGTCTTTCCTCCTCGTTTTGTGTCTGTGTTTGTCCCGTTCAGGTCCAGAATAAGTTGGACGGTTGTTATTACGCGGTGAAGCGGATCCAGGTGAACCCGGCCAGCAAACAGTTCCGGCGGATCAAAGGCGAGGTGACGCTGCTGTCGCGACTCAACCACGAGAACATCGTGCGTTATTACAACGCCTGGATCGAGCGGCACGAGACGCCGGCCACCGGAGTCTTAACCAGCGACAGCTCCGAGGCGTTCAGCACCCCCGAGCGACCGCAGCGACCCGCGGCTCCGGCGCGCCGTAACGAACTGGGTCTGATGGACAACGTCGAGGACGACGCGCCGCCGCCGGCCCTCGCCAGCTCTGTGGAGTGGAGCACCTCGCTGGAGAGATCGTCCAGCGCCAAATGCAGCGCTGCAGACTCCACCGACGATGAGGAGGATGATGAAGAACAGGATGTGTTCTGTCCTTCCTTCCTGTGAGATTCTGCTGTTGAGATGCTGTATATAATGATGATGAATGTTTGCGTTTGTGACCTGCTTCTGTTTCCACACAGACCTCCTGACAGCGACTCAGAGAGCGACATCATCTTTGACAACGGCGACGCCAGCAGAGACAGTTTGCTGCAGGTCAGACTCTTCTGCTGAATATTTAGTGAAAAAATGCATATCATTTATAATCTTACGCATTTAGAAAGTAAATAAAAATCATTTCTTGCACACGATGCCATAATAGACTAATACAATCACATACAACAATCATTTCTCTGTTACTAAATATACAGTGATAAATGTGAGATTGTGTTGAATGGTGTGAGACGACTCTGGATGATTTCAACTGATTCCTATTGAACTGCAGCTCAAACTATTTCAAATCTAGTGAATTAAGCTACAAACTCCATCATAATGCACAATGTTTCCATCTAACATGTATTTTGAGCTGCAGCTCGTCATATTAATGGAGTGTTTCACTAGTTAGCAGTAAACCGGTTACCACACCTCAATATGGAGGAGATTTGTGTTGGAAATATGGATATTTCATTTGTAAACATCATACTTGTTTCGCTTATTTCAGTAAATGTCATCAAACTAGCGAGATAAGACAGTAGTAGAATCGTTTGATTCAGTTCGGGAGTTCGGTGGGGATTCGCGAATCATTTGATTCAGTTCTGAGTTGGAATCTTTGATTCAGTTCGAGTTTTGGGGTTATTCATTTGATTTAGTTCGATAATCATTTGATTCGGTGGGGATTCGCGAATCATTTGATTCAGTTCATTTGATTCGTTCGGAATTTTAGTTCGCGAATCCATTCGTTTCGAAGTCATCTCATTTGATTCAGTTCGGGACTTGGGGATTCGAATCATTTGATTCCGTTCTTGAGTTCGATTATTGAATCATTTGATTCCGTTCGAGTTCGGTGGGTTCGCAAATCATTTAATTTAGTTCGGTTCGATTGGGGATTCGAATCATTTGATTCAGTTCGATTGGGGATAATCATTTGATTCGTTTTTCGATCACGGATTCATGAGTTGATTGGGGTTAAAATCATTTGATTTAGTTTTCGGTGGGGATTCGAATCATTTGATTCAGTTCGGGACAGGGGATTCGAATCATTTGATTCCGTTTGTGGTTCGGGGTTCGAATCATTTGATTCATTTTGGTTATTGCAAATCATTTGATTCATTTATTGAGGTGGGGTTATAAAATCATTTGATTTAGTTCGTTCGGTGGGGATTCGAATCATTTGATTCAGTTCTTGGGGATTAATCATTCCTTCTGAGTTCGGTCGAAATCATTTGATTTAGGGTTGAATCGTTTATTCAGTTTTGAGTTATGGGTTTCAGATTCATTCGAGTTCGATGCGGTTCAATCATTTGATTCATTGTTCGCGAATCATTTGATTCAGTTCATTGAGTTCGGTTGATCGTTTAGTTCTTGGTTCGCGAATAATCATTTGATTCAATTGGGTAATCTTTGATTCAGTTGAGTTCGCGGGTTCTCGGTTTAGTTCGGGGGTGGAATCATTTGATTTTCGAATCATTCCTTCGAGTTCATTTGATTCAGTTAGTTCGAGGTTCGCGAATCTTTGATTCAGTTCGGGTTAAGAATCATTTGATTTATTCGGATGGATTCGCGAATCATTTGATTCAGTTCGTGAGTTGGTGGTTGAATCGGATTCCAGTCAAGTTCAATCATTTGATTCAGTTCGGGAGTTTGGGGTTCGAATCGTTTGATTCAGTTCGTGAGTTCGAGCGGATTCATCATTTGATTCGGGATTCATCTGAATCATTTGATTCAATTCGGGACATCTGTGCGGGTTCGCGAATCATTTGATTCAGTTTCGGGAGTTCGGCGGGGGTTCGCGAATCATTTGGAGTTCAGAGCGGGTTTGCAAATCTGTTTTTGTTACTTTTTACTTATTAAACAGTAGAAAAAATCAAACCAAAAAGGCAATAAAGTTATTAAAAAAAAACAAAGAAGAAAGTACAAATCACTTAAGAAAATTAACCGTTGATTTACTAGTAAAGATGTAGTAACCATGGTTTTTGTTTAACCTCAGTTTACTACAAATTCCATAGTTAAACTGGTTAACATGGTAGCAAAACCATAGTTAATTTGTTAGGGTTGGAGTTAGGGATGTGTTGCCAGGTTAAAAAAAATTACATTATAGAGGACACATAGGATGACAGAACTGTAGAGTTTCCATGTATTTGTCTAGATCAACTTTGAATAAGAAAAGAGAGGTTTAGAGGTTTATGTATGTGAAACACAGATTAATACAATTCTGTTTTCCTATTTTCTATTTTGAGTAGTCAAACAATCTAAAGAAAACATCTTTAAAACAAAGAAAAGTCATTTACAGAATGAGATCAGATGAATATGAATAAATCTGATCCAAATGTCTCTGTGTGTTTCATTGGCAAACAAGTGAATGAATCTTCCTCAGAAGAGACAAAAACAGCAACTCACTTCAGTGTCTGACTTATAATATAATACGTCCATAAGCTTTTTGTGAAATTTGACAAATGTAACCATTATTATTAGATTTAGTTTCTAAATCACATCAGTGTTGGATTCTATTGCATTGTGAGCCTTGTCTTAATGTGTTTTTCTCCACAGGAAGAGCCCAGCAGCAGGAAAGCAGCAGATACGCTGGAGAGCTCAGACTCAGAGAAGCCGCTCCTGATAGCACATTACCTGTACATACAGGTGCGTCATGAACAATGATGATCAGTATGAGGCTGTACAGCAGCTGAATTGTGTTTAATTGTCCCTTTCTGTTTGTTCAGATGGAATACTGTGAAAAAAGCACTTTAAGAGACACAATCGATCAGGGCTTGTATCAGGACGTCAGTCGCCTTTGGAGGCTTTTCAGGGAGATCCTAGATGGACTGTCATACATCCACGAACAGGTGAACTGAGAAAAATTAAAGTATTTCAAAAATCTGTCACTTTTTTTTTTTTTTAAATGTATTATTATTATTATTTTTTATTTTACTTGTTTATTCATTTTAAATTTTTATTAATTAATTAATTTATTTTAAATTAATACTTTATTTATTTATTCTATTTTTTATTTATTTATTTTTAAAATGTATTTATTTTTTATTTTTTTAATTCAAACGTATTATTTTTTTATTTTTAATTTTACTTGATTATTGTTTTAAATTTTTAATTAATTAATTTATTTTTAATTAATACTTTATTTAATTTTTTATGTTTTTTTAAATGTATTTGTTTTTTATTTTTTAATTCAAATGTATTATTATTTGTTATTTTTAATTGTATTTGTTTATTTTAATTTTTAATTAATTAGTTTATTTTTAATCAATACTTTATTTTATTTTTTATTTACTTGTTATTTTTTAAATATATTTATTTTTTTATTTTTTTAATTCAAACATATTCTTTTTTATTTTTTATTTTACTTGATTATTTATTTTACATTTTTAATTCAGTTATTTATTTACTTTTAATTAATACTTTATTTATTGTATTTTTTTATTTTTTTATTTTTTTTTATTCAGTGTATTTTTTTTATTCACGTCATCAGATGTGTTGTTATCCTGACATTCAGCTTGTGAGAAATGACAGTGCTATAACGTCTCTTTTAACAGGGAATGATCCACAGAGACCTGAAGCCTGTCAACATCTTCCTGGACTCTCAGGATCACGTGAAGATCGGAGACTTCGGCCTGGCGACGGATCACCCCGCTAATGTGGTACTGCATGTGCTTTATGCATGCATTGCACGCATGTGTTGATAAATAACTATAAGTGTGTCGTAGATTGACATATAGAAACAGTTTTGAACAAATGCATGATCAAAAATGCATTACTCATGAAATGAATGAGAATTATTATCTATTTCATAATGCCATTTGGTATAATGTGGTGTTTCATGTGTGTTTCAGGCTGCAGGTAAACTAGAGGTGGAAGAAACCAACTCAGGGTTTGTCCCAAAACCAGATCCAACAGGTAAAAAAAAACCCTGATCAGTTACTTTGTTTAAGTGTTTCCTTCTCTTCTGTTCATATTAGTCTCTTCCAAATACAAATAATGTAGAACTGTCACGTTATCTTATATTTCATACTGTTGACAAATATGATGCAGGGCAACAACTCCATAAAATTCACCCTGTTACTCAAATTGTTGTTTTGCTTTTAACTTAATTTCCCAGATAACATGACCGGCATGGTTGGTACGGCTCTTTATGTCGGTCCAGAGGTTCAAGGAAACACTAAAGCCACTTATAACCAGGTATGGAAAGTCTTCATCCAGACTTAATATCTGTATATAATGTTTTCCATTACTGATGGTGTCATTTTCTGTTTTTTTTTTTAAATTTTAGTTAACATTTTAGCTGTATATTAATTTTTATAATTTTTTATTTATTCTTTGTTTTAGTTATTTTAATACATAGAGTTGAATCTAATTTCGCAGTGATTTCAGATGGTTTATTTAGGATGTTTTGAACATGTAAAAAAAGAAAAACAGAAAAAGAAAAAGATGTTGAATTTTCAACATTTGTTAAAACAAACATAAGAAAACTGTGGTTAAACAAAATTTAAAAAATCATGCTTTTTGATATTAATTGTTTGTAATGTGTGAAAGGTACTGATATTAAAATGGTCTTGTTCATACCTGATTTCTTTTTGCTTTTCATAATGTGATATTTAGGGTGGGTCAATCTGAAACGTAATACAAGGGTTAAAAGAAAAAGAGACATATCAGCTTGGCAACTAGCTGAAATAAAATGCTTAGTTAATTTATTTTTGTTACATTTTTATTTTAGGTAATGAAAATATATTTGAATGGTTTTATTTTTTTTATTCAATAATAAGAATAACCCTGGTGTTTGTGTCTCTGTAGAAAGTGGATCTGTTCAGTCTGGGCATCATCTTGTTCGAGATGTCCTACAGACCCATGAGCACGGCGTCTGAACGCATATTTGTGCTCAGTCAACTCAGGAAAGTGAGTCATCAAACAAAACCAACTTTTATCTGTTAGCAGACAGATTGATATTATTTCACTCTGTGTCTCAGAACTGATGCTTTAGATCTCCAGTGTTCATTTTTTTTCAGTGACTTCAAATGAATTATTCCAATCTTTTGACCGGTGTGTGTTTGTAAAGAATTAAGATTTTGTTAATGTTTCTGAGTTTCTTTTGTTAAAGTCTCTTCTGCTCATCAAGGCTGCATTTATTTGACAGTAAAAACTGAAATATTTTTATGATTTAAAACAGCTGTTTTCTATGCGAATATGTGTTAAACTGTAATTTATTTCTGTGATGCGCAGCTGAATTTTCAGCATCATTACTCCAGTCTTCAGTGTCACATGATCCTTCACAAATCATTCTAATATGCTGATTTGCTGCTCAACAAACATTTCTGATTATTAGCAATGTTAAAAACAGTTGTGCTGTGGATCATGTGACACTTAAGACTGGAGTAATGATAATATATAACTAGAAAAACTTTAAGTTTGCTTGAGAAAGCCGGACCAGAAAGTTTAAAAAGTTTTAAGTTTGAAGGTTTTCAGTCTGAAATAGTTTGAAGTTTAAAGTAGTTTTGAAGCTTAAATCTTGAATGTTTAATGAAAGGTAATACTGTCTGTCAGATAGATGGCATGTTTCTAGCATGTTGTTAGCATGGTTATGTCATGTTAGCATGTTGCTAGCATGTTTATAGCATGATTAACAAGTTGCTGGTATGTTGCTAGCATGTTTTATCATGATTTGCATGTTGCTAACATGTTTTTAGCCTGATTAGCATATTGTTAGCATGTTATGTCATTAGCATGTTGCTAGCATGTTTCTAACATGATTAACAAGTTACTAGCATGTTTCTAGCATGGTTAACAATTTGCTAGCATGTTTCTAGCATGATTAGCAAGTTGCTGGTATGTTGCTAGCATGTTTTTAGCCTGATTAGCATGTTACTAACATGTTGCTAGCTTGATTATGTCATTAGCATGTTTCTAACATAATTAGCAAGTTACTAGCATGTTTCTAACACGATTAGCATGTTACTAGCTTGTTGTTAACATGATTCTCATGTTATTAGCAAGTTACTAGCATGTTGTTAGCATGATTTCCAAATTACTAGCACGTTGCTAGCATTATTCTTGCATGATTAGCATGTTATTAGCGTGTTGTTGGCATGATTATCAAGTTACTAGGATATTACTAGTATGTTTCTAACATGATTAGCATGTTGTTAGCATGATTAGCAAGTTAATAGCATGTTGCTAGCATGATTTTAGCATGTGTTTGTAGAGTTAAAGCTCTAGGAGTAGTTAGAATCAGAAATTTTAGTCTCAGAATAATAATAATAATAATAATAATAACTGTACGTTTAAGTCAGATTACAGTCCTTCTCAAACCAACTTAATAGTGCAATAGTGTAATTAATGCATCTCTGTTTGTCCTGTAGGAGTCCATTAATTTCCCTGAAGACTTTTGCCAGTATGAGAGTGGAACACAGGTCAACATCACACACACACACACATTTGAAACATCCATATTTGTGTTCTCCTAGTCATTGATCCTCATTTTACCCATGGTTCTCTGCAGAGGAAGGTGATCAGCTGGCTGTTGAATCACGATCCGGCGCTGCGTCCGACGGCGGTGGAGCTGCTGAAGAGCGACCTGCTTCCTCCGCCGCAGATGGAGGAGTCCGAGCTGCACGAGGTGCTGCAGCACACCATGGCCAACGTCAACGGGAAGGCCTACCGCACCATGGTCAACCAGCTCTTCTCACAGAACATCTCGCCCGTCATAGACTTCACATACGACGACGACATTCACAAGGTACAAGAGCTGAAAACAGGATTCACAGAATGTATCGAATGCACATTTACCACTGATCGAGACTTTTATACTTCCATTTATCCAATAGAATTTGAGAGCTTACGTTATGTCAGTGCAAAACAAAAGTCACTTTATAGCCAGTTTTGATGAATGAAAGTGGTGTAACAATGTATCACGTCACTAGATATCACAATACAAAACTGCAACAATATGTAACATTGATCATGACTATGTATTGTGTATAGAAAGTTACATTTTCATTTTTTATTTCAAATAAAGCACAATATAAAACAAAATATGTAAACACAACAAATGTCCCAAAGTCCCAAAGACTTATTTTTCAATTTAGTTAATATTATCAATACTAATTTAGTGATCAGTGATCAAATTATGATCATTGCACATACACAAAGTGCATCAAATATGGTAGACTCGGAAGCTCACACATTTGATTTTCCATGTTTATTAATTATTAATATTAAATTAAAAGGAAAAAAAAACATTTACATTTTTTTGGGGCGTTTTAATTATTATTTTTTTTAGTTTGATTAATTTTAGATTTACATACAGAAAGCATATCAAATATTTGCACATTTGAGCTTCCACATTAATTATTTTAATTAATAATATTAATTATTATTAATACATAAAAAATAAAATACATTATTTAATAAAGTATACGTTTTAAAACGTTAAAATAATTTAAGAATAATTCTGTATTTTCTGTATATGTAAACATATTCAAATTTTTACGGGGAAAAATCTTCTGAAATTTCGTATTTAAATTCTGCTTTAAATTTTTTAAATTAAGTTTTTCTCAATGAAAATAGCCAGTAAAGCTGGCATAAAATGAAAACAAACAAACAAAACACTCATGAAGTACTAAAATAAACAAAAGCTGAAATAAAAGTTAATAAAAAACTAGATGGACATATTTAAAAACAAGAAAAACTAATGAATAAATTGCAAAAGCAAAATTACTAAAACAGGAAATACAAAAAAAAAAAAACATTTAAAATATTAATGAAAAAATATCACGATCACGAATCATGATATTAAAAATTAATCCGAAATAATCTATTTTAGTGGTTCAGGTTATACATGCATGAGTCTGTCCACACCAGCAGATGTCACTGTGCTGTTATTTATCTTCATCCTGTCTGAGCTCCATCAGTGACTCTGTTTCCTGTGTTTGTCTGCAGGGCAGTTTTCATTTCACCACTGCTAAAATCCAGCAGTACGTGTACGAGACGGTCACCAGGATCTTTAGGCGACACGGTGAGACACACAGCAGGAGATTCGTGCATTCTAGGTCAAGTTTCAGCTGTGATACTTCCTGTTCCTCTGCTTTGCCAGCCGATGCTGGAGCAGGAGTTATGATTTGCATCAAAAGTGGGATGTTAGAAGACTTAAAAGCAATAAAACGGCCTGTTCTGGCTCTAAAATGACCCCTGGACCACAGTAAAATCACAGTGACATACGGCCTCTTGTGTTTTACTGCTTTACTAAAGATCCTGATATCACCCTATAACCTAAAAAGAACCGTAGAAAACCTGATTCGAAGAGCTGAAGTTTGCATTTGGTACAAAGACAGTGATATGTGCTTTATTATAGGGCTGCCAGGTGATTACATTTTTTAATGTAATTAAATAGGCTGATTAATTAATCAAATGAATTACACATCAGTTTTGGAAATCACCCCCTAAAAGATCATTTAGTCATTAATAGTCATTGTTATGTTAGACAAGAAGAGCATTGTATAGATGATACCAAAAGTAGCTCTATAAAGAAATATTTGGATTAAACATTACATAAATAATTGAAAATAAATGGGCATTAATGTTTTTTTTTTTAATCTATTTTGAAATGAGAGATGATTTTTAAAAAACTAAATAATACTTTAAGAATGAAACTAAATGCAGCAGTAGCTGTCAGTGAGTCGCTGTCATAATTAGTGAGTCATTGAATCATTCATTCAACCGATTTGTTCATATAGCCGATTCATTCAGAAACGAGGCAACTGACTGTCCTTATGAATGGGTCACTGAATCATTGACTCAGTTGATTTGTTCAAACAACTGAATCATTCTGAAATGAAGCAAGTGACTGTCTTTATGAATGAGTTGCTGAATCATTGACCCGCTTGATTCATTCAAACAAGTGATTTTGTTTCGAAATGAAGCAAGTGACGAATGTCTTTATGGATGAGTCTCTGAATCATTGATTCACTCGATTCATTCAAACAAGTGATTCATTCTGAAATATAGCAAGGGACTGTCTTTGTGAATGAGTTACTGAATCATTGACTCACTCGATTCATTTAAACAGCTCCCTGCGTACCAATGTGCACACTATCCGCCTAAATAGCATTGAAATTTACTAGTATCACATAGAATTTAGGATGGATAGTATGCACATTGGGACGTAGGCACTGTCTTATGAATAAGTTGCTGAATTATTGACTCACTTGATTTGTTCAAAGAAGTGATTCATTTTGAAATGAAGCAAGTGACTGTCTTTATGAATGAGTTGCTAAATCATTGACTCATTTGATTCATTCAAACAAGTGATTTTTTTTTTTTCTGAAATTAAGCAAGTGACGACTGTGTTTATGGATGAGTCTCTGAATCATTGACTCACTCGATTCCTTTAAACAGGTGATTCATTAAGTTAGGAATCACCACAAGTGACTATCTTTATGAATGAGTTGCTGAATCATTGACTCATTTGATTCATTCAAACAAATTGAGTTTTTTTTTTTTTTTTTTTTTTTTCTGAAATTAAGCAAGTGACGACTGTGTTTATGGATGAGTCTCTGAATCATTGACTCACTCGATTCATTCAAACAAGTGATTCTTTCTGAAATGAAGCAAGTGACCTCCTGCGTCCCAACGTGCATACTGTCTATCCTAAATTTAATGTAATACAAGTAAATTTCAATACTATTTAGGGCAGATAGGGTGGATAGTGTGCACATTGGGACGTAGGGACTGTCTTTATGAATGAGTTGCTGAATCATTTACTCACTTGATTTGTTCAAACAACTGAATCATTCTGAAATGAAGCAAGTGACTGTCTTTATGAATGAGTTGCTGAATCATTGACTCACTTGATTTGTTCAAACAAGTGATTCAATCCAAAATGAAGCAAGTGCGTGTCTTTATGAATCATTTTGATTCATTCAAACAGCTGATTCATTAAGTAAGGAATCACCACTGTGTGTTGATCAGTTCTAGAGACGCTCATCAGTTCTATATATTATAATAATTTAATCTTTCATTATGATCTCAGAACTCTTTTATAATGAGTGTTATTTTCAGGGCCGATGCTGTTCGTGTCTCAGCTGAAGGTGTTGCGGTTTTATTGTTGCTGTAAATGCAGCGCACATGACGGAAATGCCGCGTCTGTTTGCCATCGCTCAGGGGTCAAAGGGGATGAAATGCTGCCGTTGTGCGTTTATGAGCACAATAAATGTCAGAGGAAAACATGTCTGGTATTGTTTGTGTTTATGACGAATTATAAAGCTGGTATATTGTGGAGCTGAAGGGAAGTGAAGAAATGTTCTCTAATATCCTGTGAGAACAAACCGTATTTGCAGCATATTTTGTTTGGTTTTGATTGTGCAGCAATGTATGGCTGTAAACAGCAGAAATCTGTGCTGGAAAAGGCTTTAAAAACACATCTTGCCACGCTACTGTTCATTTAAAGTCGTTAAACTAGCCTTTAGGGGAAAATGAGTTGGCTACGCTACAAGAAACGGCATTGATGTTATTTAAAGGAACAATATGTGCTTATAGGGTGCAGCGAAAGGTAGAAAGCATTTAAGAATATTATGGATTTATATGTGCATTGTGACATTATCAAGCCTAAACACATTTAAACTACACAAACTTTCAAAAAAGTGAAAGATAAACAGCAGTTTTTAACTAAATATTTGGTCTCAAACTTCATTTCTGAAAGACAAGAAATGGACTATTGAGTGAACTATAGAGTGAATCAAATGAATCTGATTTGAATCTTTATTCTGAATAATCCAACTAAGTAACTGAATCATGTTGTTAGCAAAAGTAGTTATTTATAATGCTTTGGTCTAAAGTATATACTTCTGGAAACACTACTGAGTAATGAATCAAACGAATCAGTGAACTTTTTAACTGGTTCACTGCAATCTACTTTCCAAATGAACCAATATGCTAAAATGAATCATGTTGTTAGTTACTCAACTGCACTGGTTAAAATTGGCAAAAGTACTTAAATACTTTGCTCTAAAGTACATACTTCTGGAAACACTACTGAGTAATGAATCAAAAGAATCAGTGAATCTTTGAACTGTCGTTTGTTCACGGAAATGAACTTTCCAAACGAACTTACTAAAATGAATCATGTTATTAGTTACTCAACTACACTGGTTGATTTTGCCTACAAAATGATGTTACAAAGTATATACTTCTGGAAACACTAGTGAGTAATGAATCAAAAGAATCAGTGAATCTTTGAACTGTTTTTGGTTAATGGGAATGAACTTTCTGAACGAACTTGCTAAAATGAATCATGTTGTTAGTTACTCAAGTACACTGGTTAAATTTAACAAAAGGAGCTAAATACTGTGCTACAAAGTATGTACTTCTGAAAACACTACTGCGTAACGAATCAAATGAATCAGTGAATCTTTGAGCTTTTTTTTAAAAAATGGTTCACTGCAATCTACTTTCCAAATGAACCAGTTTGCTAGAATGAATCATGTTGTTTGTTACTCAGCTACACCGGTTAAGTTTGCCTACAAAATGATGCTACAAAATATATACTTCTGGGAACACAACAAAGTAATGAATCAAACGAATCAGTGAATCTTTTGTTTATAGAAATGAACTTTCTCAACATATTTGCTAAAATGAATCATGTTGTTAGTTACTCAAGTACACTGGTTACATTTAGCAAAAGTAGCTAAATACTGTGCTACGAAGTATATACTTCTGGAAACACTACTGAGTAATGAATCAAATGAATCAGTGAATCTTTGAACTATCTTTTGTTCACAGAAATGAACTTTCTGAACAAACTTGCTAAAGTGAATCCTGTTGCTATTTACAGTGTTGTCGTGATGACCTGCTATGATTCTACACGTCTCGTTTTCTAGGTGCGGTTCGACTCCAGACACCACTGCTCTTGCCCAGGAACAAACGTCTGTATGAAGGATGTGAGACGGCCTGTTTCATGGATCACAGCGGCATGCTGGTCTCTCTGCCGTACGATCTGAGGGTGAGATGAATCATTCCCGCTCTCAACGCACCTCGTGCCAAACCAGTGAATGAGTCAGAAGTCGATGTAGTAATATGCATAAAAATGCTCGAAATCACGTTTCAAAGCATTTCTCTCTTATTTTTTCTCTTCAGCTGGCGTTTGCTAGATTTGTGGCCAGAAACAACATTTCACATCTGAAAAGGTACTTTGTGCATCACTTTCCAACAGTTCACAAACTTTTGTAATTCCCATATTTTGGTCTGTTGTTTATATATTGACTCATTGTAATACACTACTGGTCAAAAGATTTAGAAAGAAGTCTCTTCCGTTCACCAAAGCTGCATTTATTTGATTAAAAACACTGTGAAATATTTTTACAGTTTAAAACGGCTGTTTTCTGTGTGAATATCTGATAAAATGTCATTTTTTTTTTCTGTGCTCAGAGCTGAATTTTCAGCATCATTACTCGTCTTCAGTGTCACATGATCTTTTAGAAATCATTCTAAAATGCTGATTTGCTGCTTAACAATGTTGAAAATATAATATAAAAGTTATTTTTTTTTCAGGATTTTTTGATGAATAGAAAGTTCAAAAGAACAGCGTTTATTTGGGTAAAATTATAAATGTCTTTATTGTCCCTTTTCTTCAATTAAATGCACTCGTAATTATTTAAATATTAATCTCTTTTAAAAATATATAATAAATTTGTGCTTTTGAACAGTGTTGCACATAAAATTGTGTAATTTAAATGCATTTTACCTGGAAGATATTGATGCAAACAGAAATTTAATTTAACTTTACGTTACGCAATTTTTTATTTTCAAGGCTGCTGTTCACACAGTTTATCTAGATGCTTATACCAAGTCTCTTCTGCTCAGCAAGGCTGCATTTATTTGGTCAAAAATACAGTGGAAATTGTGAAATATTTTTACAATTTAAAATAATTATTTTTTGTGTGAATATCTGTTAAAATGTAATTTATTTCTGTGATCAAAGCTGAATTTTCAGCATCATTACTCCAGTCTTCAGTGTCACATGATCCTTCAGAAATCATTCTAATATGCTGATTTTCTGATTATTATTAATGCTGAAAACCCAATATTTTTGTGGTACAGTCAGTACTTTTTTTTTTTTTTTTAAGAAATTACTACTTTTATTCATAAAGGATGCGTTAAATTGATCAAATATGCCAGTAATAACATTTGTAATGTTACAAAAGATTTCAATTTTAAATAAATGCTGTTCTTTTGAACTTTCTATTCATCTGTGAATTCTGAAAAGTTAAATGTATAACAGTTTCCACACAAATATTGGGCAGCAGAACTGTTTTCAACATTGCTAATAATCATAAATGTTTGTTGAGCAGCAAATCAGCACATTAGAATGATTTCTGAAGGATCATGTGACACTGAAGACTGAAGTAATCATGCTGAAAATTCAGCTTTGATTGTAGAAATAAATTACATTTTAACAGCTATTCACTTAGAAAACAGTTATTTGAAATTCTAATAATATTTCACAATTTTTACTGTATTTTTGATCAAATAAATGCAGTCTTGAGCAGAAGAGACTTAAAAATTTCGACCAGTAATGCACATGAAGTGCATATCTAATGCCGTCCTGATGTGATGTGTTTGTTCCTGCAGGTACAGTATGGAGCGCGTCTACAGGCCGAGGAAGCTGAATCGAGTTCATCCCAGAGAGCTGCTGGAGTGTGCGTTCGACATTGTGATTCCCATCAGCAACAGTCTGCTGCCGGACGCCGAGGCCATTTACACCGTCTCTGAGGTCATACAAGAGTTCAGCGCACTGCAGGTACCACACGACTTCATTATGTTATTACCCATATTAACATACATTTACATAGGTTTAGAAATGCTCTGAATGCATCTGATGACCTGTGTTCGGTTTTTAGGACAGAAACTACACCATCCACCTGAACCACACGAGTCTGCTGAAGGCCGTTCTGCTGCACAGCGGCGTCCCAGAAGACAAACTCACACAGGCCTCCAACATACTGTGTGACGCCATGGTGAGAAACACAAGATACAGCATTAAAATAATTATAATTATAAAATATTAAAATATATATATATTTTTTAATTAATTATATTTATTTAATTAATTAATATAATTTTATTGTAATTGTGCCTATTTTAAAGTACATTAATTTTTAGTATTTTGCTGTTTTGATTTGTTTTATTTTTAAATTTTGTGTTTATTGTAATTTTACATTATTAGGCTGATTTATCGTAATAATTTTTAGTAAGTGTTTTATTTTCAATTAATTATTTTAATTTTACATTAATAAGATTTTAATAATTTTATATAACATTTTTTTTAAATAAGTTGCATATTATTATCAGCAACAACAGGTCAAAATTTTATTGTTGAGTGAAACATAACACGCAGTTGCATCACATTTTATTATTGCTTTCATAAATAATGCAAATGTGTGCACTTTATGCGTAATTTGTGTGTTTGACTTTAATTGCGTTATATAAAGCAGCACATTATATTATTATCTTTACACTGCAGTAGAATGGCTATTTCATTTCCTAACTTGCAAGCACTGAACCCACCTTTTATTTTGGCAGAAAACTGCCTGTGAAAATAGTTTTATAGACGTGTCTAATTACGCTGCAAGTCTAGGTAATTAATGTAAACAAAGCAGAGAAAATAAAAATGACTGCATAAGGCATTTACATATAAAGTCTCAAAACGAAACAATAATGATCAGAGCGATGGTGGACATGATGTTTCTAATGCAAAACTCTCATACAAATGACCGTCACGTAGCGAAATGATGAAGTGTCTGTCCTGTGTGATGTGTGTGAGTGGCAGCGACTGCAGGTTCAGCGGGTTCATTCTGCTCTTATGTAACCTGGAATATATTTCTGTCTGTCTCTGTTTCACCTTCACACGCAGAGTGAGAAACTGACGAAGCGCGAAGTGGAAGCCAAATTCTGTAACCTGTCCTTGTCCAACAACAGCGTAAGTCACTTATGCAGAGCCAGAGCACCATTCTCTACACACTGTCCTCTCTGATCAAACACAGCTGGAAACCTTTCACTCTTAATGCTGAAAAGTGTTGGGTAACACCGGGCGCCTTTACATATAATGCAGTATAAATGTTTGTCATGTGTTTTAATGCGTTATACTTTCTTAAGGTGTAACAATGAATACATGAGTATTATAACTGTGGGTACTAGGATGCAACAATACAGTTAGTCCACGGTTCAATACGTACCTCGGTTTTTAACCACAGTTTTCGGTTCGGTTCTGATATCTTGCCACTTGTTTTTTTGCAACAAAATAAACCTCTGTACACTCGAAAAAGCATGGTTTAGTATATGTCTGCTTATTTTTTCTTCTGAGAGGGGTATTATTTTTTTAGATTTTTTTTATGCAAAATAGAATGGGTTTCATTCATACTGGACGCCAGAGGGCGCCCTCGTGCAGAAAATCCACATATGCGTCAAAGAAGTAGCACTGATGACATATTACAGCACACATACAGCAAATTATGAGAGAAATAAAACAAGGAAGTTATTTAAATGCAAAACCGAAAAAAAACGCAATTCACAAGCACATATTGAGCCGTGGATGTCGATATTATATTGAGAATTGTGACATCCCTAGTGGGTACAGTTATTAACTACATAAAGTTTGTCAAGACAAAACTTTTAAGTTGGCTTGAGAAAGCTAAGCAGGAAGTTTAAAAAGTTTTAAAAGTTAGGTTTTCAGTTTAAAGTAGTTGTAAATATTAGATAGAGACATGTTGTTAGCATGATTAGCAAGTTACTAGCATGTTTTATGATTCTAGCATTATTAGAAAGTTACTAGTATGATTCTAGCATGATTAGCATGTTGCTAGCATGTTTTTAACATGATTAGCAAGTTACTAGCATGTTGCCAGTCTGTTTCTAGCATGTTACTAGCATGTTGCTAACATGATTAGCAAGTTGCTAGCATGTTTCTAGCATGATTAACAAGTTGTTAGCATGATTAGCATGTTCTAGCATGTTTTAACATGATTAAAGTTCTAGCATGTTGCCAGTCTGTTTCTAGCATGGTTAGCATGTTACTAGCATGTTGCTAACATGATTAGCAAGTTGCTACCATGTTTCTAGCATGATTAACAAATTGCTAGCATGTTTTTAACATGATTAACACATTTCTAGCATGATTGTCATGTTGCTAGCATGATTCTAGGATGATTAGCAAGTTACTAGCAGGATTCTAGCGTGGTTAGCATGTTGTTAGCATGTTGCTAACATGATTAGTAAGTTGCTAGCATGTTTCTAGCATGATTAACAAGTTGTTAGCATCTTGCTAGCATGTTTCTAGCATGATTAGTAATTTGCTAACATGATTAGTAAGTTGCTAGCATGTTTCTAGCATGATTAACAAGTTGTTAGCATGATTAGCATGTTGCTAACATGATTATCAAGTTGTTAGCATGTTGCTACCATGTTTCTAACATGATTAACAAATTGCTAACATGTTTTTAACATGATTAACACATTTCTAGCATGATTGTCATGTTGCTAGCATGATTCTAGGATGATTAGCAAGTTACTAGCAGGATTCTAGCGTGGTTAGCATGTTGTTAGCATGTTGCTAACATGATTAGTAAGTTGCTAGCATGTTTCTAGCATGATTAACAAGTTGTTAGCATCTTGCTAGCATGTTTGTAGCATGATTAGCATGTTACTAACATGATTATCAAGTTGTTAGCATGTTTGTAACGTGATTAACACTTCTAGCATGATTGTCATGTTGCTAGCATGATTAACAAGTTACTAACATGTTGTTAGCATGATTAACAAGCTAATAGCATGTTGATAGCATAATTAGCATGTTACTAGCATGTTGTTAGCCTGATTCTAGCATGAATAGTAAGTTGTTAGCATGTTACTAACGTTTGTAGCTTGATTAGCAGGTTACTAGCATGTTGTTAACATGACTATCAAGTTATAGCATTTTGTTGATTCTAGCATAAGGAAGTTACTACCATGTTACTAGCATGTTGTTAGCATGATCAGCACATTACTAGCATGATTCTATCATGATTAGCAAGTTACTTGAGATTGAGTCTCAAGGGATTCTGGGAGTTTGAATAGTGTTGCTCATTTGAACATTCCGTCAATGTAAGTCTATGGGATTTTTCCCAATTTTAATGGCCATTTTTAGGAAAATTGTAAGTCGGATCAGTTAGAAAAGATACAGCACACTCCGTCAGATCAGTCTTGTAGAGTTGAAGCTGTAGTTCGAGTTGATCATTTTAGTCTTTAGAATCAGTTTCAATAGTGTTTCAGTAAGTTTTCTTTCTCAAGCATTGAAAGGTGAATTACTTCCATAAAGCATTATATAAAGATGAAGGCTTGTGCTGTTCACACGTGACTGAAATAAAACTATTTTGTTTGTGTAATCAGTTGCAGACGCTGTATAAGTTCATCGAGCAGAAGGGCGACCTGCAGGAGCTGCTTCCTCTCATAAACTCACTGACCAAACAGAAGAGTTCAGCCGTCGCTCAGATGGCCAAACAGGGCCAGAAAGATCTAGAAGAGGTCATGAACCTCCTCAAGAAACTGTCCATTAAACTACAGGTGTGACGTCTATGTGTTCATTCGTTTAGATGATCGTGAATGAGCGTAATGTTTGATTTTCTTCTCTCCGGGGCTGCACAATTAATCAAAATAAAACTGAAATCATGATATGAGTTAGGTTATGATTTAATGAAATAAACATACAGGCTACTTGTTTCAAAGCAAAGCTTTTTTCCATCCAGGGTTGCTATAGTTAATATAGTTAAAAAATTAATATGAAAGTAATGTGAAAAATAATTAAATACAGTTAAATTGTACCACTGAGATGCCATTTTATTGTAAATATATTACATTAAATATATTTTCCATTTTTATCTGAATTTTTGTTTAAGTTTTAGTAATTTTATGTTTTTTTTTAAATATTTTTAGTGACTACATGTATATAGTTTTGATTAATTTATCAAAAAAATGTACATTTTTAATGTACTAATTATTTTAGTGTTAGCTGTTTAATTGTTTAGTTGTTTAACTAAATTAAACTGATCTGAAATAAATAATAGGTTTTTAAAATATTTTGTTGTATTTCAGTTAACATTTATTTCAACAAAATGTCCTAGTTAACTATAATAACCAAAGACTACTTATTAAATGACTAGTTATTTAATTTAATAAATCTAAAATAAAAATGAATCGAAGCTTTAAAGATTTTAAAGAAATTAAGACAGCTGTAAATATTAGTTTTGTAATTTTACAGTTGTAATGTCAAAATAAAATTATTCATTATTATTATTCTTACACACTTTTATTTATTTTACAAAAAATATTACCATAGTAATATTTTTTGTTTAGCATTTTTTATATTTTATTTTGTATTATTATTATTATTATTATTATTATATAAATAATTTTATAATTTCTATATATTATATTGATCCATAATGACACAAACATGGATTTTTGTCAGTGCAATTAAAAAACAAAAACTCAATTAGGTCTTTTTTAAATAAAATATTGTCACAGTAATATTTTTTGTTTAACATTTTTTATATTTTATTTTGTATTTTTATTATTATTATTATATAAATATAAATAATTTTATAATTATATTGATTATTTTTATTATATTTTTTTAATTTTTATTATATTGATACATATTGACAAAAGCATGGATTTTCCATTGCAAATGTTTTACTAAAATAAATTATTTTTGGAGTAAAATATTTACATAGTAATATTTTTGTTCAGTATTTTTAATTTTTTTTGTATTATTATTATTATTATTGTTGTTGTTGGTATAATATATAAATATAAATAATTGTATAATTTCTATATATTATATTGATACATAATGACAAAAACGTGGATTTTTTTCATTGCAATTTTTTTTAATTTAAAAAAATCTCAATGAGGTCTTTTTAAATAAAATATTACCATTAATATTTTTAATATATTTATTACCAATAATATTATTAATATTTTTTGTTTAGAATTTTTTATATTTTGTTTTGTATTATTATTATTATATAAATAGTTGTATTATTTCTATATATTAAATTGATACGTACTGACAAAATCTAAAAAAAAAATTAATTACAATTTTTTATAAAAAATTCACAATTAGATTTTTTTCCCCCAGAATCGTGCAGCCCTGATTCTCTCCTCATCATCTGAGTGTTTGTGTGTTTTATAGGTGGTGGTGAATCTGGGTTTGGTCTATAAGGTCCAGCATCACTGCGGCGTCATCTTCCAGTTTGTGGCGTTCATCAGGAGACGCAAACGCACCGTTCCTGACATCTTAGCCGCGGGCGGACGCTACGATCATCTGGTAACGTGAACACGAGTCACGTTTAACGCTTCTGAAAGCATTCAAGCATAAATGACCGAATGAAATGTGCTGATTTTCCACATCAGATCATGGAGTTTCGCGGGCCGGCGGTGTCCGGTTCCGTCCCGTCGGCGGTCGGCGCCAGCATCGCTCTGGATAAGATCTGCTCGGCCGTGACCGGTATGGAGGAAGCGGTGAGTGTCAGGCCAGTGTCACGCTAACGTGTGATGCCAGACTTCAGATGTGGCACGTCTCATCTCTCTCTGTGTCTGTGTGTGTCTGTCAGCCTCCTGTGAGCTCGTGTGACGTTCTGGTGGTTCCTGTGGGTCAGTCCTCCACCAGCAGAGCCATTAAAGTCACACAGAAACTCTGGGCGGCCGGAATCTCTTCAGACATCGTCTATGACGTCTCGCAGGTCAGTGTTCACATACTGTTAGGAAATTTCGACTGGACCAATCTGAAAAAAAAAACAACTTCCTTTGATTGGTTAGTTTGAGTTCTTTTTGTATCATGATGACATTAATGTGAGAATCAGCAGCCGCTGTGAATCTTGAGTCTTTCTGAATCTTCAATCAGCTGAAACCCTCTGAGCTAAAATAATAGTCATTTAAAATCCCTCTGAGATTTTATATTCATAATCAATAATTTAACAAAACATTCACATTTACGCTTCTCTGATATTAGTGGTCGCATGACATGCAGGCAGTGTTATTTATTATACTTTAATACTATACTTCAATATTTTGAGTTAGATTTTATTTGTATATTTTTTGTTTACACTTTAATTTTGGTTAGTTTTAGTAATTTTGCTGTGTTTTTGTCATTTTTTTTTCCTTTTATATAGTTTTTTTTTTTTTTTTTATAATTTTTTATTTTATTTAATAGTTTTAAGAAGTACTAGTTATTTTAGTACTTCAAGTTAAAAAATTAAATAATTGTAACATTTAATTTGACTAATATTTAGCATGTTACAACATCCATGCAGGTAAACAAGTAAAATAGTTTATTTTTGTTAAATTTTGATTGTTTTATTTTAAAATCATTAATTGTAATTTTGCATTTTATTAGTTTATTCATTTTTAGTATTTTCACAAATTTTTGTTTTATTTTTAAATTATTTTTTATTGTAATCATATATTCTTATGATTTTAATCATTTTTAGTAGATGTTTCATTTTGATTGTTTACAAATTATTTATTGTAATTTTGCATTTTATTAGTTTGTTCATTTAGTACTTTTTTATTGATTTTTATTTTTAAATTATTATTTATTGTAATTTTACATTCTTTTAGTTTTTTTTCATCATTTTTAGTAGATGTTTCATTTTGATTGTTTTATTTTAAAATTATAATAATTAAGCATTTTATTAGTTTATCCTTTTTTAGTATTTTTTTTTGTATTGTTTTATTTTTAAATTATTTCTTTATTGTAATTGTACATTCTTATGATTTAGTAGACAAATGTTTCATTTTGATTGTTTTATTTTAAAATTATTAAGTGTAATTTTGCATTTTATTAATTTATTCATTTTTAGTATTTTTTTTTATTTGTGTTGTTTTAATTTTAAATTATTATAATTTTACATTCTTATAATTTATCATTTTTAGTGGATGTTTCATTTTGATTGTTTTATTTTAAAATAATAATAATAAATAATAAAAATAATTAAGTATTTTATTAGTTTATCCTTTTTTAGTATTTTTTAATTTTTGATTGTTTATTTTTTTATTATTTCTTTATTATAATTGTACATTCTTATGATTTTAATCATTTTTGATTGTTTTATTTTAAAATTATTTATTGAGATTTTGTACTTATTAGTTTATTCATTTTTAGTATATTTTTATTGATTTATTTTTAAATTATTTCTTTATTGTAATTGTACATTCATTTCATTTTGATTGTTTTATTTGTACTTTTTTTTTTTTTAATTTTAACTTACAGGTCAAAATTACTTTGTTGAGAAAGAAAACAAAAACAAAAACAAACAGTTGTATATGCGTATATTATATTATATTTTGAAGTAATGCAAAATGCCAGTACATAAACCAAAACATTTACAAACATTTAATTTTAACGGTATACAGAACAGAACAGAAATTAAAATGTGAATATTTAAGTATGTAGTATTTTAAGAAGTAATTTGTTTTGTAATAGAAGTGCCAGCTAATAAAAAATGTGACTTATATTCCAGAAAATACAGTGTTATATTTTGATTAGTTTTATATTTTGTGTTGTTTACAATATGATTTTATTAATTTGGGACAGCTCACTGAAGATAAAACGAAGAAAATGCAACTGATTTGGCATATCAGTGCTCGTTTCTGAGCTCTGCAGGCTCGAATATGATGAGAAACGCTTCCGTCTGATGATTCCCAGTGTGTTGACGTGTGAGGATCAGGGTCAGCGCTAATGAAGCACAGAGTCGTTCCAGCGCTTGATTTCACTACACAAACAGGCCCAAATCTCTCTCCCCATGAAGGACATGTGGCCAAAAGCTGTGAGGAGTTGGATCCACTATTAGCAGAATCCACAAACACGGCAGTGAGGTTTAGAGCTCACAAAAATAACAGCTCAACTCAAATGTGATGCGTAAAGATTCGGGCTGTCGATTTAAAAGGATAGTTTGGTGCAAATAATTTAGGAAAACTAACCTGTTAAAATGGTTAACTCATTAATGCAGCGTCCCGTCAGTCATCTTTCATTGACGCAGTTTCTGATGAACATGATTCAGTTATAGGAGCCGAAAATTCAAGATATGACAGTATTGTCAATGTTGTGTTTTTGATCAGTTTCACAACTGCAATCAAAGTTACAGCAGAAAGACACAGCAGTGTTACTGAATGAATCCACCGTTTGAACGAATCAAGTGAGTCAATGATTCAGTGACTCATTCATAAAGACAGTCACTTGCTTTGTTTCTGAATGAATCTGCTGTTTGAACGAATCGATTGAGTGAATGACTCAATAATGCAAACTAATGGCTGTTTTAGTTTCATATGTAGAGTATTATTTCGCTTTTTAAAGAATCATTTCATGTTTCAGTATTCATGTTTGTTTTTACTTTTTTTATATTTTAATTTACAGTAATGATTTTAATACATTTTTTAATACCATATTTTTCCAAAAAATACATCATGACTATAAGTCAGGTCAAAGTTGCATTATTGAGAAGGTAAAAAACCCAAACTGAGATTAGTTGCATATGAATATTATAATTATTACATTCAGAAGTAATGAAAAATGCCAGTAATAAAACTTAAATATAATTAAATTTAAGTATAAAATGAGCAAATTATAATTAATTTGAAACAACATTTATTGCTCGACTCGAACTAATGTCTGTTTTAGTTTCATATTTATAGTATTATTATTATAGTTATTATTATATTATTATAGTATTATTTCTGTTTCATATTTCAGTGTTCATGTTTTGTTTTAACTTTTTTTTATTTTAATTTACATTGTTATGATTTTAATACAGTCTTTAATACCGTATTTTCATTACACATGACTCGGTCAAAGTTGCATTGAGAAGAAAAAAAAACAAACTGATCTAAGTTGCATATGTGTATATGATATTATTACATTTAGAAGTAATGCAAAATGGCAGTACATAAAGCAAAACATTTATAAACATTTAATTTTAACGGTATACAGAACAGAACAGAACAAGAATGAAAAATATTTAAGTATGTAGTGTTTTAAGAAGTATTTAAATTTAAGTATAAAACAAACAAATTCTAATTCATTAGAAACATTTATTACTTGACTCGAACTAAGGGTTGTTTTAAGCTTCATGTTTTGAGTATTATTTCTCTTTTTTTAAAAAATGATTTCATATTTCAGTATTCATGTTTTCTTTTTACTTTTTTTTTTTTTTTTTTACAATTTAATTTACATTATTATGCTTTTAATACATTTTTAATACCGTATTTTTCAGAAAATAAGTTGCACATGACTATAAGTCGGGTTGAAGTTGCATTGTTGAGAAGGAAAAAAAGAAAACCTGAGCTAAGTTGCATATGTGTATATAATATTACATTCAGAAGTAATGCAAAATGCCAGTACATAAAACAAAACATTTGCAGACATTTAATTTTAATTAGACATTTAATTCTGGTATACAGAACAGAACAAGAATGAAAAGTATTTAAGTATGTAGTATTTTAAGAAGTATTTAAATTTTAAGTATAAAAGAAACAAATTATAATTCATTAGAAACAGTAAGAATTAATTCATTTCTTACTGCACTCGAAGTAATGGCTGTTTTAGTTTCATATTTAGAGAATTATTTCTCTTTCTAAAGAATCCTTTCATATTTCAGTATTCATGTTTTTTTTTTTTGTTTTTTTTTAATTTACCTTAGTATGATTTTAATACATTTTTTTGCATTTTTCCAGAAAATATGTTGCACATGACTATAAGTCAGGTCAAAGTTGCATTGTTGAGAAGGAAAAACAACAACAACAAAAACCCAAACTGAGATCAGTTGCATATGTGTATATGATATTATTACATTCAGAAGTAATGCAAAATGCCAGTAATAAAACAAAACATTTGCAAAAACATGTAATTTTAATGGTATACAGAACAGAACAGACATAAAAACTTGTATGTAGTATTTAGTATTTAAATTTAAGTATTAAACAAATTATAATTCATTAGAAACATTTATTACTTGACTCGAACTAATGGCTGTTTTAGTTTCATATTTAGAGTATTATTTCTCTTTTTTTGTTTTTACTATTGTATATTAATTTACATTATTTATTTATTTATTTATTTTTAATTAAATAAATTATTTATGCAGTGTTGAATGTTAACTGATCTTTTGGGAGGCATTTTCCCACCCAAAATAGATGTGTGAATGATTAGTGATTTAATTAGATGAATTAATCAGTACATCAGTTCATTTATTAATTAGGTTAAAAGTTTTAATCACTTGACAGCCCTAATTATGACAGTTTTATTTATTAATTGCCCTGAAATGAAACATTTCTGATAATTAATGTCTGTTTATTGTTAGTGTCTGGTTGCTGGTGGAGTTTATGAAAGTGTGTTTTTTAGGTTTGGATGTCGTTAAGCTGTTAGCTGAGTTTCACAGTCACAGTTTTGAGGTGTGTGTGTGTGTGTGTGTGATACGGCACAGAGAGACGTCTGTTTCTCATGAGTCAGAGGGCTGAATCAACTCGCACACACACGAGTGAATGGCTGTTTAGACATCATTGATGTTTCCTGTGTCAAATCTGCACTGTTTCTCTATTCTGTCATCCGTCTGTTTCTCTCACTCACAGTCTCATACAGAACAGACATGAACTCTAATGCTGGTCTGAACACAATTTGAACAGTATTTCTAAATATCTAAATAGCCAGTGTATCTGTCAGAGCGATTCCTCCCTTACTGAACCACAACTCATTATTTTTATGATGTTCAACTCAAAACCACACTCGTAACATTTCTGGGTGGAGAATGAGCTTTTACTGATCGTCAATATGTGACAACACGACACTAATGAATCCGCTCTTATGAACGCGGTCAGATGTTTGTGATAAAGATAAATATTCTCCATTTGTGCCACAGTCACAGGAAGCTCTTCTGGAGCACTGCAGACAAGCTGGAATCACGTTCATGGTGCTGGTGTCGGATAAAGAAGGAAATCACCTAAAGGTAAATCACATCAACACCTGCGCTGAAGACACTGACGAGTGCGGCGATCTGACAAGCTCTCGTCTTTTCTTATCAGGTGAAGTCTTTTGAGAAAGACCGTCAGTCGGAGAAGAGAATTCCCGAATCTGAGCTGGTCGATCACTTCATCCAAAAGAGCCGGACCAAACTCTCCGAAGAGAGAAACAGGTGATGTACACAGGTGTTTACAACCGTAAAACATGTCAGAGTCCGGAGGAAACATCTAACGCTGTTCTTTCTCTCATTTTCACCCGTCAGAGAGATTTCTGAAAGCGCTTCTCTTCAGAATCCAAAGGGATCATTACAAGGAAACTCAGGTACAGTTTTTCAGACAGGATTATGATCCACATTTTTGTCTTTTAATTTGATTTCCAGGCCTATTTCACAAGTTATTGAGAAGTGAAGCCAAACTAATCTCCCTATTTTAAAAATATAGCTGTATACAACATAAAATTTAAAATTCTGAGATGTAGATGAGTTTGTTTCTTCATCAAATACGAGAAAACGTGTCATTGCGTCACTTGCTCACTAGTGGATGTGAATGGGTGCCGTCAGAATGAGAGTCCAAACAGCTATAAAGACATCACAATAATCCACAAGTAATCCACACCACTCCAGTCCATCAGTTCACATCTTGAGAAGACAAAAGATGGAACAAATTCAACATTAAGACATTTTTAATCCATAATAACGCTTCCTCCATTGAAAACGCCCATCTCCTGTTGTCTCTCAATCTAGAATCATCAAAATCCAGCCACATATTTGTTCAGAGCTGTCTTGGACATATCATTTCATCACTTGCTCACTAATGGATCCTCTGCAGTGAATGGGTGCCGTCAGAATGAGAGTCCAAACAGCTGATAAAAACATCACAATAATCCACAAGTAATCCACACCACTCCAGTCCATCAGTTCACATCTTGAGAAGACAAAAGTGTCAAAGTTTAAAGCTGTTTTGGCAGTGCTTGATCTGTGCAGATTTCTCTCCTGATTCAGACCGGACCACTGGATTTGTTTCAGCTTTGTCTCACCAATGGATGTGAATGGGTGCCGTCAGAATCCTGATAAAAACATCACAATAATCCACAAGCAATCCACACCACTCCAGTCCATCAGTTCACATCTAACATTTAAAAAACAAGAATCGAAAAAGGATCGAAAACAACAGTAAGGAATCGATTCTTGGAATCGAATTCCATCGATTCCAAAACCAGGAGTCGAAATCGGACTCGATTCCAAAATTTGCAGAATCAAGTCAGATTCCGATTCCTGGTTTCTGGAATAGATGGGATTCAATTCCAAGAATTGATTCCTCACTGTTGTTTTTGATTCTTTTTCAATTCTAGTTTTTTAGATTGGAGGAACCTAATTTCGTCATCACTGTAGGATATAAAAGTAACCTTTTCATAATATGAAGCTTTGTTTTTATAAATTATGATACATTTCTATATTTAAATTTATTTTTTATCTGCATGCTTTTTTTGCATGAATGAAACAAGACGTGCACAGTTCAGCTGAATGATGCGTTGCACAAAATAAACAAACTGTACACTGAAACAAAACCAGAACATTAATACAGATTTATCTGTCAGTCAGACACGCTCTCGGCCACTGATCTGTGCTCTCGGTGCTTTCGTTCAGAATGATCACAGGCTAACAGAAAGGTTAAAAATAGTGTTTTATTTTGGATAGAAATAGGATCAAGACCCTCGAACATTCATGATCTATCCTGTTGTGCAGCGCTCATGTGGACAATATAAGCCAGTTCCACCATATAATAACTTATGAATCATTTTTGAACTGGTTCATTAAACTCAGATATGCTCAGTACCGACCGTAACTCGACATTCAGCAACATTTGATGACAGCAGCCGAGATCTGCAGCCGTTCGTTTGAGAGGTGCCCATATATAAGCTTTGTTTGAACTGAAAACAGCTCTGAATGGGGAGTCGATTCCCCCTGAAGGAATCGAATCGACTCTCGATTCCCAATGCCTCAGAATCGAGGAATCGATTCTTTTTGGAAAACTCATTTTGAGAAAACTGCCTTTAAAAATATGTATTGTGATTAAAATCTGTTGACACAAATAGATAAAGTGCTATAAAAGAAACACTTAACGGTGTCTTTCTAGTGTTTTCTTTCCACTAGTCTAAAAAAACACTTTAGGAGAAAAACTGTGTTTTTGCCTGCAGTGTTTCCCCTTAATAATGGATTTGTTTCAGCTTTTGTCTTCTCAGGATGTGAACTGATGGACAGGAGTGATGTGGATTATAAACAGTTTTCTTCATTCTCAATCTAATATCGTGGCTTACTGCTTTAATAATTCATTAAAAACATTATTGAGACAGTGATTTTGCTTAACTCTGGGAGATATTACCTTAAAACCTTAAAAATGAAAATAAAGTCCAACAGATGTTGAAGTGAATCCTCACGCTTCTGTCGTCTTGTGTGTTCGGTGTCCATCAGGTCTGTCGGAGTCGCACGGGAGCAACATCTTGAACGTGAACCTCGTACCGCCTGAGAAAATCTCAGCCAGCTCCCGACGGAGATACGAGACGCAGGTCAGCAAAGTGATCTCACATCTGACATCATGGGAAACGTGCTTTCTTCCTCGTTTTGTACCTTTAAGGCCTGCAGCGAACGTCCTTCTCCCTCACGATCACACATGCTTGTTTGTTTTATGAATTTCCCATTGATCCACAGTAAATCCCAGTGTTGCTTTTGGCCAAATTTACCCTTGAAGTTTTCACACTCCATCACAATCGAACATAGAGGACGTCTTGAATCGGTGACACCAATGTTTGATTCAGCTCAATTGGCGTTTAATTCGGCATGCGAGAGCCTTCAGGACAACACTGACGCCCTTCTAGTGATGATCCAGCCAATCTGAACCCCTGCTGTTCTGTGCTCAGCTTTAGTACATATGATGAAAACTTTTGTTTTCTCTCCATGTGCAGTATGAACTTAAGGGAAACTCTGTCTTTCAGATCCAGACGCGATTGCAGAATCTGAGCAGCAACTTGCAGAGCAAGAGCAATGACATCGAAGTGCTGGCTGTGAGTATATATGATATGTCACTTCCTGCTCTCATCACGTTTACATCGATGCATTTGGCAGATGCCTTTATCCAAAGCGACTTGCGTCATTGTTAATGACTGGCATTAGAACGTGCCGAGAATGCAGCAATTTATTTAATGCAGCGTTCAATGTATATAATAGTAGTCAACTAATATAACAGCCGATATTTGCCATTTTTTGAATTATCGGTTTATGTAATTTTTATGCATGGCTGATAAGTCTCAAAAGCATCTTTAATTTTGACGGCAACAGGAATGGTGCAACTTACATTGAAATTAAGAATTACCTTAGTGGCCAACCAGTATATTTTCAAGGCCGATATTTGCCATTTTTAAATTATCGGTACCGATAATTTAATTAAATTTGCATCACCTGAACTTTATTTAAGAAAGTATGATTCCCAATTCACACAAACTCATTAGATTACTGAGTGCACTTGGTTGTAGTGTTTATTTCCTTTTTGTTTGTTTTTACCTCATTTTTTAAATGCTGTAATAGGATTACAAAAACCAAAAAGTTGCTCAAGCATATATCCGTTTACTTATTTGTAGTTCATTTTTTCATATTTATTAATTTAACAATAAATTTATAACAATAAATTTAATTGCAGCAATTGTCATGCGTCTTATTTAAATTAAATAGTATAATATCATATATAACAGCTTATATCTGCTTGTCGGCTATCGGCTCCTGTTCATTTTACAGATGTATTTTTTTAATCGAGTTCTAATTGTTTTTGGGTTTTTTTGTTTGTTTGTTTTCAAATTGATTTAATGCACAATTAATTATTTCTAATTTAGTATATATATGAATCTAAATTTCATTGCTGCAATGTTATGCATCTTATTTAAATTAAATAGTATAATATCATATATAACAGCTTATATCAGCTTATCGGCCATCAGCTCTTTAAAATATCCGTATTGGATACTGGTCATTAAAAAAATATCATTGTATTATTACAGAAAGTAAATCAAACTTGTCAAGATTACCATGGAAAATAGTTATAATAGTTAACTGGAAGTTAAAACTAAAACTAAATTAAAAACGCATTTTTGTTACTTGAAAAAAAATAAATGTTAAATAAAATAAAATAAAATAAAATAAACCTTAATGCTTTGGTGGCTGTCAAGAATGACTTTTTTATTACTAACTTTACTAACCTAAAATATTAAGTAGTATAATTTAATATTTTGTATTTTTTGTGTTTTAAGGGACTTCATGGTACTAAATTATATTTATGCAGCATTTATAATTCATGTAATAATTATCAATTGTTAATCACATTTTGAGCAACTTGAAACTAAAATTTCCATGCATTCATGCATTCCTTTTTCCTTTTTGTGTTTTTAACTATTTCTTTATTTGTGAAAATGCTGTTATATTGTTACAGAATATAAGTTAAACTTGTCAAGATTATCTTTCTTGGAAAATAGTAAGATACACTGAAAGCTACTAAGGAAAAAACTAAAAGGAAACTAAAACCACTAAAAAAACACCCACATACATTTTTGTTACTTGAAATAAAATAAATGTTAAGTTAAGTGAAATTAAAAAAAAAAAATAAATAATAAAAATAAAGCTTAATGCTTTGGTGGCAGTCAAGAATAACTTTTTTATTATTAACTTTACTAATCTAAAATATAAAGAATTTATTTCATTTGTGTGTGTTTTTTTTTTATTTAATATTTTGTATTTTTAGGGGATTTTATGGTACTAAATTATATTTATGCAGCATTTATAATTAATTTATTAATGTTAACCACTTTTTGAGCAACTTGAAAATTAAATTTCCATGCATTCCTTTTTCCTATTTGTTTATCCTGTATTAAACTTGGAAAATAGTTAGATGCACTAAACTAAAACCATTTAAAAAACATTTTGTTACTTGAAATAAAATAAATGTTAAGTGAAATAAAATAAAAGAAAACTTTTTCTTTTTTTTATTATTAATTTTACTAAACTAAAATATATATAAAAAGTTATTTTTTTATTTTTATTTTTTATTTTTAGGGGACTTCATGGTACTAAATTATTTTTGTGCAGTATTTATAATCCATTTATTAATTGTTAACCACTTTTGGAGCAACTTAAAAATTAAATTTCCATGCATTCATGCATTCCTTTTTCCTGTTTGTGTTTTTTACCATTTCTTTATGTTAAAACATAAATCTGTTAATTTTACATTTACAATTTTTAATCAAATTCTAATTGTTTTTTTTTTTTTTTTTCAAATTAATGTAATGCACAATGAAGTATTTCTACTTTAGTAAATATGAATCTAAATTTCATTGCTGCAATCTTCATGCATCTTATTTAAATTCATATCAGTGATTCCTGGGACTCGAACCTGTGACCTTGGTGTTGCAAGCACCATTGCAAGATTAATTTTTCATCTTAGCGTTCTCATAGCATTTCAATTCTCCCAGTGAAATGATGAAATGATTTGAGAATTGTAAACAGCGAGATTCTCATCGCTTACATATTTAGTTAATTAGTGGTTTTGTGGGCAATAAAGTGGTTTGGTGTTTTTCTCTGTTATTACACAGTTTACAAAACTCCCTTTAACCCTGAGTTATGAGTTCAAATATGATTTTGTCTCTGTGCCAGAATCTCAAGTTCAGGAAGTAGAACCACCTTAAGATTTTCAGACAGACTGTTAGAGCGATAACACAAACAACATGATGCACTGATATGAAAACAAAGAGACTAACGCCGCATACACGGCCCGTTTCCTCTCATGCTTCTTCTGTGGCATATTTACTCCAACTTTTACCCTTTAAACGCACATTTCGAGCCCTTCCTGTTGACTGGTACGCCGTGTTTACGTGGCACCGCGTCCGTCTGCGGTTTTCTCTAGATAAGCCTCCATTGTGTCTGCGAACCTGACCTTCCCAATCTCTCCTGTCGCATTCCTCCACAGGTCGATCTGCCCAAGGAAACGCTCATCAACTTCCTGTCCCTCGAGGTTTGTACCGCCCGCTATTATTATGAGCTATTCTGAGTAAATAAATGGCATTCCAGTGGAAAACGGCGGGATAAAGCGGAAGAGAGGGGGATCCTGTCTGCTGACGGCGGGACGCGGGTTTTCCTCGTGATGAGGGAAACCCTCTCCATCAACATGAGCCACTGCCACAGGAAGAACAGCCTGTTCATGTCGTTTAACGAGGAACAAACATGACCTTAACACAGAACCATGGGCTGTTTTTGTGGAAACTCTGATGCTCGTTATTTTTCAGGATTCTCGGGTTTAACAGTTATTAGGTTGGATGGAGAAATTCTAAAGCTAATCAAGCTAGGAACATGCTAATCATGCTAACAACGTTATTAACATGTTAATCATGCTAGAACCATGCTATTAACATGCTAATCATGTTAGAAACATGTTAGCAACATGTTAATAACTTGCTAATCATGCTAGCAACATGCTGTTAACATGCTAATCATGCTAGAATCTTGCTAGTAACTTGCTAATCATGCTAGAACCATGCTAGCAACATGCTAATTATACTATAATCATGCTAGAAACATGGTATCACCTGTTAATCATGCTAGTAACTTGCTAATCATGATAGAAACATGTTAGCAACTTGTTAATCATACTAAAATCATGCTAGAAATGTGTTAGCACCTGTTAATCATGCTACAAAACATGCTAACAACATGCTAGCGACCTGTTAATCATGATAGAAACATGTTAGCATCTTGCTAACCAGGCTAAAAACATGCTAGCAACATGCTAATCATGCTAGCAACATTCTTACAACTTGCTAATCATGTTAGAAACATACTAGCAACTTGATAATCACGATAGAGACATGTTATCAACATGCTAATCATGCTAGAACCATGCTAGCAACATGCTAATTATACTATAATCATGCTAGAAACATGGTATCACCTGCTAATCCTGCTAGTAACTTGCTAATCATGATAGAAACATGTTAGCAACTTGCTAATCATACTAAAATCATGCTAGAAATGTGTTAGCACCTGTTAATCATGCTAAAATCATTCTAACACCATGCTAGCAACCTGTTAATCATGATAGAAACATGTTAGCATCTTGCTAACCAGGTTAAAAACATGCTAGCAACATTCTTACAACTTGCTAATCATGTTAGAAGCATACTAGCAACTTGATAATCACGATAGAGACATGTTATCAACATGCTAATCATGCTAGAACCATGCTAGCAACATGCTAATTATACTATAATCATGCTAGAAACATGGTATCACCTGCTAATCCTGCTAGTAACTTGCTAATCATGATAGAAACATGTTAGCAACTTGCTAATCATACTAAAATCATGCTAGAAATGTGTTAGCACCTGTTAATCATGCTAAAATCATTCTAACACCATGCTAGCAACCTGTTAATCATGATAGAAACATGTTAGCATCTTGCTAACCAGGTTAAAAACATGCTAGCAACAT